>JZKD02S2267880.1:7577-21906 GCA_000966675.3 Picea glauca | reverse complement strand
AAAACAAACTAATAAACTAAACTAACTATTCTATATACAATCTACTAACTACTACTACACTAACTCTAACTAATTAACTATCTAACTACTAATGGAAATATAACTTATTCACAAAATGTACAATATCTACAATTTACAGATTTAAATAAAACCTGAAAAACTCATTTGCATTTTGCCTTAAGACAGAGAAAGATATTTTTTTGTTGATTTTATAATTTTTTGAACAAGAGATAAAATGAAAAATTAACTAAACTAAACAACTAATATACTAATTCTAACTACACATCTAACTAACATATATCTAACTAAACTACTTAAATTATACTAAACAGATTAACTAACAAATAAATCATAAACTGACCTGGAGAAATGCTCCAGGTTTGTCCCGTGTACGATGATTTTCTCAGCTGATTAGAGGGAGGAAACCCACACTGAATTGTCTAGGAGCTTCTCGTAAATGATAGGCTGCATTTCTCTTCAAGTTTGATTATAGGACAAACAAGACATAAAAATAACAACAATCTTATGATTTATAAATCTTCACCATTAGATAAATCTATATGCAAATACTTATACACAATAATTCAATTGACGAAGAAGAGAAATATGTCATTCATTAACTGAACAAAGTAATTACTGTATTTTTAAAGTAATGAAAGAAATCAGAAATGGATCACATTAATTAAATCACATCATTATGCAATAGACTATGATAGCTCAAGTAGTCTATAATCAATTACAAATGACATGCATAAACTTGAAACAAAAGATTGATATTATGAAAGCGAAAGCTGTAGCAGAACATCAACTCCTGTCTCAGTTTGTATCAGGAATCCATAGCCTGGTTCTCCCACAAATGAGGATTCCCCTTATTACAAAAAATAATAAGTATTTAAAGGTTTTCCACAGGGTAAAACCTCCCTGTGGAAATTATCAAAACTGTTTACATACAATCTGGGAAGATATCCCAAGTTTAACTAAACTAGGAACCTAAAATAAAACTAAACACACAAATATCCCCTAGATTGTCCAACATATCCAATGCAATTCAAATGTACCTGAAAAGGGTTAAAAATGGACAAGTTAGAAGGGTATTTTATTAATAAAATGATAAAAAATCTAATTCTATAGACTAGCTACAGAATCATGCGATTCTGTAGCTGGTCTAAATAAGACACATAATCAACATTAAAATCAATTCAAATAATTTAAGAATTAAATTCAACTAATAACAAGTAACTATCAACTTTTTGAAAGACAAATGCATCATTCAAATCGAGGTTGTTATACTAATTTGAGATCAAAACAAAACTAATATCAAATGACCACATAGATGCATATACTATGTTTTGTTTGTTACCACAAAATCGGGTGAACAAAATCATAATCAAACAATTATGAAATCGTTTCATATCAAACTGAAATCGATTAAAACAAATCCCAAGCAATTGTTATGCCACCTCATCAACAGGAGATACGATCGAATCCAAACAAGATCATTTTCAAATCGTTATAACTGTATTGACATAACAACGATTCATGCTATGAGCGAATTAAACCAAAAATGGTGCATACATTACCACAAACGAAATTGTAATGGGATCACTCAATTGGTAACATGACCTGTAGGATTAGTTCAATCATTTGTTATTGCTATTTGGGGCAAACAAAATCAATTGACCTTGATCGAAATCGTTCCTTTCAAATGAATTATGATCGGTTTTGATAGAGACAACATATGTCGACCAATTCATTTTGCAAATTTAAAATCAAACAGATAAGCATTTATGATATGAATCCAACTCATAAAACAATCTTTCCAACTCAAGATATGGGATAATCCAATCAAAATAAGAGTGAATCAAACAGTTGGGGTTTAATATAGTTATTATGAATCAAAAACCGCTCCATGATTCGGGCACATTTGCACAGGATTAAATGAGAAGATTGTTTTCATGAAAAACAGAGTCGTTCTTTCCAAATCAGAGTTGAACAGAGTTGTATTCTTGTTCTATAAGATTACATGACACATCATATTAAAATATCGTAACAACCAAACTCATGAAATCGTTCGTCAATCATAGCATACAAACTATCCATAACGAAATCAAATCAAAACATAATCGCATTCTAAATCTAGCATGAAAAACTTCCTGTTCAAATTGGATACAAACAAATCCAATCTAAAGCAAACCATCAATTTCGTTAACTCAATCAGACAAACGATCAAATCAAATCCAATCGAAAACCAATCAAATTCGACAAAAATCTATCAGTGGCTAAACTGGGAATGGGAAAATTGTGTATCCAAATCGAAACGTCATTTATTTTTAGCAAAATGAAAACAATGTACAGGATGGTTAACATTATGACTGAGTCATTTCGAATTATAGAGCTATTTGAAAATGAGATTCAAATCATTTTATTAATCCTGGTCATTCACACAACTAAAATGATATCAAAATTCATACCTATATGACGAGCAGACGGCTTGATCATGAAAATTTGGAGTTGACCATGGCTATGGCCGATTCAACATTCTTGAAAGTGATGGAACCAGTGGTTCTCTGCTTCCTATCAGTTGCTTGGAGTTTGTCTCTTTGGTTGGTCAATACTGCAACTTGATTTTCGAATGATTGGATTTTCGATTGAAGTAGGGGAACGTCGATGTAGTATAATTCCAACCACAAATCGCATTGGTCACAGGACAACTGTGTGGGTTTCGAAAATGCAGGTGAGGGTTTGGTTACACTTCCAAGGGTTTCGTTAGGTAATTTGATCCCAAGGTAGCTAGGATTATTCTTTAGGCAAGGGGGAAGATTGGAAACAAAATCATAAGGTGGCTCGGGGCACAAACCATGTGAGTAAGGGTACTCACTGGTTAGGAAATGTTCTATGTCTGAGTATGAATCCTCACTAAGGGTTATGGGATTCGTCTTGGCAGTGGGTTTAGGTTTAACCCTAGCCATTCTCAAAATAAGCCAAGCGTTCTTTTTACCCTTGGCATCAACAGTAGGGTTTGCCTTGGCCTTTTTTCTCATAGGATTTTCTATAGCCTCGACCTTCTCAATTATAACGTCTGGTAAGTCAATATCAGGGTCAACCGAAGGCTTATGAGAGGGCAATAGGACATGGAAGGGCACGGGTGGCCTGACCTTGGTTTCATTCACCACAGGCTTGTCGATTTGGACAGGGTCTGTATCATCGAAACCATTCCGAGGGATAAAAGCTCGTCAGCTATCACCGTGGAGACTTAAGTAATGAACAATGATAAGTCTAATTAGTCCATGGTGGAACAGGCTACTGTCAGCCTTCTCCTTTTTAAACCTTTTCGACATTTTATATAGGCTACGCTGGAACTAAAAGGGCATATTCAATGGGTATCCCATAAAATTCATTAACAAACGCAGGTGGTAGAGAAAAATGAGTCCATATCGACCCTCACAGGTCATGAATTGTTTAACTATTATCAAAAGGTCATGCCATCGTGGTTTAAGCATGGATATGGGCATACCTCTATCATAAGATGTGACCTTTCGCGAGACAAATAGAAGCGGCCATGGACCCTCTTCCACTTTTGAATTTTTGAACCAACGTTGGCCCGTGGCAGGTAACCCTGTAGCAGAACTAATAAAATCCTCATTGATTTCCAACTGAATGTCGCCCACCTTGGCTCTACAACCATCAAAATTCAAGGCGAACTGCTGTGCCACAGCTATATTAAAACCCTCAAACCTCCGCACGAAGGTGAGCCAACCGTTATCCTCTAAGTATTTCCATCCATTGTCGAACATAAGCAAGGATTGGCTACCGTTCGGCTCGATTCGCACCACCGGTGCCATGGAGTCGAGCACACGGTGAATGAGCCAGGTTTTGGGTCATAGCATACACAGGAGTAGAGTGCATGAAGGGTTACCTGAGCTAACATAGGTGAAACAGGGATAGGGATAGGCATAAATGACATCGTGCGAAGGTGGTGGAGCTTAATTCTACCATGCATAATAGTTATTGCTAATGGTACAACCACCGGCTTATGGCTGTTCTACCCATTATAGTATAGTTCATCAATCATATCACTTGGACGACTAATGAAATGGTAAGTGCATAAAACAATGCATGCAATCAAGGTTATGCTATAGTTTTAAACCAAACTTACAAATCCAAAACCAATACCAATGTTTTGACTATGTGACATACAATGTATCAATTCATATCAAGAGTTTAAGAGAGGTACTAATACGCTTTGAAACTAGGTGCTATATCAAATGAAATATATCAAGGGTTTAACCATAACACCTATATATTTTAATGAAACCAATGGTCAAGTAAATAAAATCAAAGCACATGTAAATTCAACTGTCAATGCATCACAATTTAATGAAACAAAAAGACATAATCAGTTAAAGAATGCCCAATGAGTGCAGATCAAAAGAGTTTTGCAAGCTGTATAATGATAAGTAACATGTAAGATCAATAGGCATATCGACCAGAAGGATAACGAAAATTCAATAATGATTTTAATGCGACTTCGAAAGACCAAGTTTTCACACTTACAGTCGTGAAAAAAAAAAAAAAACGAAGGTAGATGTGAAAATGTTGCAAAAATAAAAGTGTCATTTATTTGAAAATTGCGACGAAAAATTGATGTTTGCAAAACATTGGTGTAGGTAGCTTATAAGACAATGGAAAAATGTGAGTTGGCTTCCAACAATGGTGACACACTGGTAGAAGCAGTTATCTTTGCCAAAAGACAAGTTCAGATTAGGACAACAAAGATAATTCCAACTCAAAAATGACAACCAGAAAATCGTATAAACATCATCATTAACCAACTATTCCAGCAGTGTTTCAAAAGATGAAAACTAATAACAGTCTTAAGACCAACGAATCACGATATTAAAGATAAAATCTCCAATACTGTTGACATAGCCATTGCTGCCAGCAGGCATCCATAGCCTCGACAGGGTTGCCATTTAACCCACTCTGACATCTGTATCCTGCTAAGAAGTTCTGGATTAGAATAAAGGACGTTAAGAGGATTCTTATTTGCAAATTTTCATATACCCAACATTGCTTTGCTACCAGCGGGCCTGTTCAGTTCCCTGACGAAGTTGTCTTGGCGTCATGCATGCATTTACCCGCTGCCAACAAACCTGTTTAGTATCCTAGCGGGTTTACAAGCACTTCCCACAGCTCTTATTAATAATTTATTTTGTTTTGTTTTTTACAGATATATAGTCGAGCGGGGTGACACTGAAAATCATGATATTTCAACATATTTTTTCAGACCTCATCAGATTTTTTTTTTTTTAAACTGTCCTTTATTTAGATCCAGAGATGTTTTATTTACAAAAACAACTTCCTAAGGCAGGGAGACATCTTCTGAGTCATTCCTTTACGGAATAGGGACAACGTAAAAAGATAATAGATGATCATGACAAGCTTTACTAAGATATTGAATCAATCATCTTCTTTCGAACAACAGACTTTTCCAACATAAATTTCAGAAATATGCTATTGATGTTTATACAAATTTTCTTAGTAGTTATTTCAGCGAAGGAATTTTCTATTGTCTTTGTCTGAATAGCTCAGTTTACAGGTATGTGAATTTCCAAAAACACCAACTAATAAATTCAAATAAAAAACAAAAGCAAACAAAAAAGCAAACAAAAGTCAAAATATGTACATAATATACAAGGGTAGTTATCAAGCAAAGTATCTTTTCAAGGCTTGGCCATTCACCGGGTAGGTGTCAGGCTGCCCTTCAAGATTTTGCAATCGAAAAGAAATGGGACCCAACTTTTCAGCAATTAAGAACGGTCCAAGCCATAAATTTTGAAATTTTGTGTGCTCTCCCTTTCCCTCGTGTGGTTTGTCCCACTTCAAGACGAGATCACCTACTTCAAGATTCCTATCAGAAGCAGAGTTAGAATCGAACCATCTTTTAACCAATTGTTGATGTTGTTCTAAATTGTGTTTAGCTTGGGCTCTTACCTCTTCTAGCTTCATCAAAGCATTAATTCGGTTTTCCAAAGGAGGACAATCTTCTTCTTGGACTTTCTGTGACAATTGAAGTGAAGGAAAAAGAATGTGAGGTGGCAAAATTACTTCTCTACCATAAACGAGAAAAAAGGGGGAGTTACCTACAACAACTTTTGGCATTACCCTATCATCCCACAGCGTGTTTAGCAGCGCATTTTGCCAATTTTTGTGATTTTCAACCACCATTCTCTTGATGATTTTGATCAAGTTCTTGTTTGTCAATTTTGCCAATCCATTTCCCTGGGGGTAATAGCTAGTAGAATACTTCAGCTTAATTACTTTTTCCAAAGAGAACTCTCTCATATCAAGAGAGGAAAAGTAAGAAGCATTATCGAATACTAAACAGTCAGGGATACCGAAGCGAGTGATAATATTCGAATTTAGAAAGGCAATTACCTGACTGGTGTTGATAGTTCTTAACGCAACAACTTCAGACCATTGGGTAAAGTAATCTGTGGCTGTCACAATAAACTTGTGCTGTTTCAAGGAAGAAGGGTTGATTGGACCTATGATATCAAGGCCCCACTGCTGAAAAGAGGAATCTACTGAAACGGGCTGCAAAGGAAAGGATGGTTTTTGTAACCGCCCTGATGCTTTCTGACAAATGATACATTTACGACACAAGGCATGGGCATCTCTAAAAAGCATGGGCCAGTAATAACCAGCTCTTAAAACCTTATGGGTAGTGGTGTCACCACCAAAATGACCACCATCTTCTCCTGCATGCAACTCTAGCAAGACTTTTTCTGCTTCGTCTTTTTCAAGACAGCGCATCAGTACGCAGTCAAAACTCTGACGAAATAGGATACCATTAACCAGATGAAAGGAGGCAGACTTCAATCTCAACACTCTTCTTTTAGTGGGGTCAAGGTGACAGGGGGCTGACCCATGTTCAAGACATAATCTTATATCATCGTACCAAGGACTAACAGGGTTTTGTGCACAACAGATTAGACTTTGATCAAGTTGTCCTAGGTTTGACGTATCACTTTCTTCTTGCTGTCCTGCTGCTGAATCAACAACTAAATTGCATAACCCTTGGCCTCTCACTATCTGGGCTGGGGTGATTTCTAAGTCATACTCCTACAAGGAGGTGACCCAGTTAGCTCTCTTTTCTCCTAGCTCCTTCTGCACTAACAGGTTCCTCATGGCTGGGTAGGGGGCAATGACTTTCGTCCTTGACTTCAAAAGATAGGAACAAAAGTGTTTAACTACTTTAAAAACAACGTAGGCTTGCTGATCTACCATTGGGTAATTAAGTTCAGCGCCTTTGAAAGAAGATCTCATAAAGGCAATGGGTACTTCATTGTTCTCGACATTCTTTTGGGTTAGGACGACGACATAGGAACGTTCAGAAGAAAAAGTGTAGAGTGTAAAGTCTTGAGAAAAATATGGGCTCATGAGGGATGGAGCGCCTATTATGGCCTTCTTTATTGCATTAAAATCTTGATTTTCTATGGGTCCCCAGTGATATTGGGTGTCTTTCTTAATCAAACTCTGTAAAGGCCTGACCATTTCGGAGAAACTAGGGACGAACCTTCTCATGAAGTTAATCTGGCCTAAGAAAGACTGCATGGATTTTTTGGATGTAGGAGGGGGAAGTTTTGTGATGAATTGAGTCCTTTCGGGGTCAATAATCATCCCTTCACCAGACATGATGAATCCTAAGAGTTTACCCTGTTCTACTGCAAAGATGGATTTTTTGGGATTTAAGGAGATGCCGTATTTACGACATCGCAGTAGGACGGCTCGTAAGTGAGCTAGATGATCGTTTTTGTTTTTAGAAAATACAGTCACATCATCTAAGTAAAATATGACGGATTGATTGATTAAGCCTCATAAAGAAATTTCCATTGCTCTCTGAAAAGTGGCACCGACATTAATCAATCCAAAGGGCATTTTACGATAAGCATAAATGCCCCACGGGGTACGGAAGGTAGTTTTAAGTTGGTCTGGCGGAGACATCAAGACTTGGTTGTACCCCGAGAAACCATCCAATAAATATAGCCTCTTGGAACCAGATACCTGTTGAAGGATCTATTCCATGGGCGGGACATGATAGTTGTCTTTATCAAACGTTCTATTAAGGTTTCGGAAATCGACGCAGAGTCGGATTTCCCCACTTTTCTTCCGAACTAGGACAAGGTTAGAAACCCACTGAGTGTGTCTAACATGAAAAATTATATTAGCATTTAGGAGCTTATTCAATTCTTTTTGAATGGTCGGTTGGAGCTTGGGGTGCATTTTCCTTAGTTTTTGTTGAAAGGGTAAGGTTTGGGGCTTTGTTGGAATGACATGCTGTATGATGTTAAGGTCGAAAGTTTTAAGGTCATCATACATCCATGCAAAGACATCTTTGAATTTTTTGAACAATTTAATAAATGCATCTTTTCTTGTTGAGAACATCCCAACCCTAGATTAATGCACTGAGGATTTTCATTAGTCCCTAAGTTTACTTTTTCATAAGATAACGAGGAACTATTGGTTTTACAGTTGACCATGTTTTTAAATTTATCTTGAAAATCATAAAACTTCTCTAATCTAACTACATATTTAGGAATCGAGTTTACCATATCCAATGAATATTCAGGAGTTCTCAGATCCGGTATTACCGTGAAATCACGCAAATTTTCGTCGTGCATGTGTTCGTCTATTACCGCACCTTGAAAGGTTTCTTCCATGTGTAGAAAGTTAATAATTTGTTGATCGTCATCAAAGACTCTCCAGTTCGTGATGTTGTCGGGGATGGATGGCCGAAACAACAGCTCGACGGAGAATGTGTCTAGGGACAAGACTTTTGCAGGAAGAAGTTTAGAAGCTACATTAGCTAATAAATATTCTTCAAAGTTATTCAATCTAGGAATAGAATTTATATTGAAAGCGGAAAATTTATTCATTAAATTCCATACCTAAGACTGGTAGATTTTGAGATGCCGAGACAGACAGTGGATAGAGTCTCTTACCTGTCTAACCACTATTTCAGAGTCGCCAAAGACGGTTAAATTTTGAATGTTCATATCCGAATCTTTTCTGAGACCTTGCAGTAAAGCCTCATATTCTGCAGTATTGTTAGTACATTCGAATTCCAATCTACATGCTATCAATGTTTTGTTACCTGTCGGATCGATAATAACGTAGCCTGCTCCAGCTCCTTCTTTGGACTTTGACCCGTAGAAATAAAAAGACCAGATTTGATTTGCATCAGGTACATGGGACCCTTGCGTGGAAGTTGCTGTCTGCATATATGCTACAATCTCGGACTGCTGTTCTGGATTGGTGATAGGTGAAGCCTCGGTCATGAAATTTCCGAAGAAGGTGTCCATCCCTTGTACTTCAGGTGAATCAGCAGAAGGTGTATATGGTTCGTTGGGATCGTTCAAATCAATGACCGTGAACTTAAGGTAGCGCTCACGATTTACTTTGATTTTATTAGGCTTGTCGTTCTCTGGAAGCCATAGATGGGACCAATCTGTCATGAAATAACCATGTAGTTGTTCAGACCAGTCCCTGCTTAAAAAAAGACCATACACTTCTGGAATATCCACAACTATTATATCAATAACTTGATGAACCTTGGGGTTAGACGATAATCTAATAAGCACATTTTTTAGTTCGCCTATAAATTTGACATTTATCCGATCAAGTTGTATGATTTTTAAAGTAGATGGTTCAACTTCTGCGTTAATCTTCTGGCATACAGACCACGACATCACATTGGATGACACCCCTGAGTCTACCATACAATTGTGCATGTTTCTATTAAAGATATTGAAAGTTAATAGTAACAGAGGTACATTTTTGCGAGTACTAAGAGTAGTAGCTTGTGGCTTTTTACTCACAGTTTCTACGGTTACTTTATCTACATTTTTACATTATTTACATTACTTACAGGAAGGCTTCCTTTATCTTGAGGATCAAGATTGTTTTTAGTGGAAGTCTTCTGGGGAGCTTTGTTTTTGACAACCTTGTTACCATTATAATTATCATTTTTGTCGTTCTCTAAAATATTTTGCAACATTTTTTGAAGCAGAAATGGAAACTTCAATAACTCATAAATAGAAATGTTAGCCCTCAACTTTTTAAGATCTTCAACAACATCATAATCTAAGTTGGGGTTCACATTACTCTGTTTGGTCTCAACTGATTTAGATTGCTTTGGAGGTGAAGTTGTAGTATTTTCGGCAGAAGGTTTGTTTGTTGTCTTACTCCTGGTATTATAAGGATGAACTGTCTCGAAGTTAGCTTGAAATATGCTATCTAAGAAATGTCCAAAAATGTTTGGAGAAGACTCTTCTTCTTGAACTGTCTCTTGTTCAACTACCTCCTTAGGGATCTCATGAGGCATCAAGTTATCTTGAGCTTCTAGAATTGTTTGAAGGGCATATTGCAAACTTTCTAGATTTAGGCCTTCGGTGGTTGGGTTAGGTCGGTTGTTGGGAAAAGGCTTTCGGAACGGGGGTTTGTAAGGACCTTTGCTCGAGGAAGCTTCTTCGGTCGACCTTTTCAAGTCTATAACTTGATTTGACAATTTTTGAACAACTTTAGTTAAGTTTTCCAAATCAGAATTTTCAGGTTGTGTTTTACTTTGAGTGGGTCTGGAGAGGATTTCTATCTTCTTTTTGGAAGAAGAACTAATCTCAGTTTCGTTGCTAGTAGAGTCTTTAAGACTAAGTATGTAATTTTCAATCTGGCTGGCCTCCTCGAAGGCTTCTAACAACATCAATTTCTTAGATCGTTTAACCCAAATAGCTATGCTTTGATGCAAAGATTTAGTGTAGTATGCTATTATGAGACTCTCAGCAGGCATATAATCCACAGGGATTCGGTTTTTAAGTGTTAAGAATATTTGATTAAAATATTTAACTTTTTCTTTTGGGTTCATTCTTAAGCTAGAAAGATCCATGACTAGGACTTCCAGAGGCTTACCGTCTCTGAACTTTTCCAAAAAGCATGACTCAAACTTTTCCCAAGACACGATGGTATGGGGTTGTTGGGAAAAGTACCATGTGGATGCATTACCCTCGAAATTATACAGGAACAACCTACAGACAACGTCTTCATGTTCGACATTGCGGAGTCTTATGGCTAACATAAACTTTTTAATGTGATCTTCAATGATCTGTTTTGAGTCTGGGTCAAACTTGGGAAGCCATTTCTCTGGGTGTTTAGGTAAAGGATGTTGAGCTCCGGGTACAGCTACGTCATCCTGATCAAGCCAGGGTCTAGCAGGGTTGTTCTGATTTTCCATTGGTGTAGTGGGTGTGGAAGGCTGAGAAGGGGAATTTCCTTTGTCAGAGGAATCTCCTCCCGAAGAGGAAGGAGATGATGGAGGTGGTGAAGGAGGTATCCCATATCCTCCTGCAACAGGATTTAAGATTGGATTTGAAGGATGAATAGTGAGGTTAGTGTCACCTAATTGTTCTCTAATATCGGAGAAGTCCAAAGGTTGACCCCATGGATGGTTTGGTTGCCTCAAATGGGCTAAGGCACTATGTGTTTTTATAAGAGATTGACAAACAATATCTTGTATGTCACCACCTATAGGGTTAGGGGTTGCTGGCTCAAACTGTGATCTGTGGATCGTCGGTTGATGTGGTTGTTGTTTGGGGGGGAATATTATCGTTTGAATGGATTCTAGTCACTATAGGTGAGAGATTAGGTGGTGGAGGAGTCTTGCGACCACCTAGTGCCATTAATTAAATTTAGGCCCTCCTTCTAGCGCCATTTGTTGACGGGCGAAATTGATCGTCCGTCAACTGAGAGAGTGGAACCGGTCCGGGGTTGTCTAATAACCCAAGCCGTTTGGGATGAACCACCCTGACGGGTTTAGCGGCTCCGTTAGCCGATCTAAGGTCCTAATAAAACAAAAGAAAACTAATCTACAATAACTAATCTAACTAACAATAACAATTAAAACAAACTAAACTAATCTAACTAAGAAGAAATAAAACAAACTAATAAACTAAACTAACTATTCTATATACAATCTACTGACTACTACTACACTAACTCTAACTAATTAACTATCTAACTACTAATGGAAATATAACTTGTTCACAAAATGTACAATATCTACAATTTACAGATTTAAATAAAACCTGAAAAAATCATTTGCATTCTGCCTTAAGACAGAGAAAGATATTTTTTTGTTGATTTTATAATTTTATGAACAAGAGATAAAACGGAAAATTAACTAAACTAAACAACTAATATACTAGTTCTAAATACACATCTAACTAAACCACTTAAATTATAATAAACAGATTCACTAATAAATAAATCATAAACTGACATGGAGAAATGCTCCAGGTTTGTCCTGTGTACGATGATTTTCTCAGCTGATCGGAGGGAGGAAACCCACATTGAATTGTCCAGGAGCTTCTCGTAAATGATAGGCTTCAGTGCTCTTCAAGTTTGATTACAGGACAAACAAGACATACAAATAACAACAATCTTATGATTTATAAATCTTCACCGTTAGATAAATCTGTATGCAAAGACTTATACAAAATAATTCAATTAATGAAGAAGATAAATCTGGCATTCATTAACTGAACAAAGTATTTTCTGTATTTTTAAAGTAATGAAAGAAATCAGACATGGATCACATTAATTAAATCATATCATTCTGCAATAGACTATGATAGCTAAAGTAGTCTATAATCAATTACAAATGACATGCATAAACTTGAAACAAAAGATTGATATTATGAAAGCAAAAGATGTAGCAGAACATCAACTCCTGTCTCAGTTTGTATCAGGAATCCATAGCCTGGTTCTCCCACAAATGAGGATGCCCCTTATTACAAAAAATAATAAGTATTTAAAGGTTTTCCACAGGGTAAAACCTCCCTGTGGAAATTATCAAAACTGTTTACATACAATCTGGGAAGATATCCCAAGTTTAACTAAACTAGGAACCTAAAATAAAACTAAACACACAAATATCCCCTAGACTATCCAACATATCCAATGCAGTTCGGATGTACTTGAAAAGGGTTAAAAATGGACAAGTTAGAAGGGTATTTTATTAATAAAATGATAAAAAATCTAATTCTATAGACTAGCTACAGAATCTTGCGATTACAGAATATTGCGATTCTGTAGCTGGTGTAAATAAGACACATAATCAACATTAAAATCAATTAAAATAATTTAAGAATTAAATTCAACTAATAACAAGTAACTATCAACTTTTTGAAAGACAAACGCATCATTCAAATCGAGGTTGTTATACTACTTTGAGATCAAAACAAAACTAATATCAAATGACCACAAAGATGCATATACTCTCTTTCGTTTGTTACCACAAAATCGGGTGAACAAAATCATAATCAAACAATTATGAAATCGTTTCATATCAAACTGAAATCGATTAAAACAAATCACAAGAAATTGTTATGTTGCCTCATCAACAAGAGATACGATCAAATCCAAACAAGATCATTTTCAAATCGTTATAACTGTATTGACATAACAATGATTCATGCTATGAGCGAATTAAACCAAAAAATGGCACGTAAATTACCACAAACGAAATCGTAATGGGATCACTCAATTGGTAACAGGACCTGTAGGATTAGTTCAATCGTTTTTTATTGCTATTTGGGGAAAACAAAATCAATTGACCTTGATCAAAATCGTTCCTTTCAAACGAATTATGACCGGATTTGATACAGACAACATATGTCGACCAATTCATTTTGCAAATTTAAAATCAAACAGAGAAACATTTATGATACGAATCCAACTCATAAAACGATCTTGCCAACTCAAGATATGGGATAATCCAATCAAAATAAGAGCGAATCAAACAGTTGGGGTTTAATATAGTTATTATGAATCAAAAACCGCTCCATGATTCGAGTGCATTTGCAGAGGCTTAAATGAGAAGATTGTTTTCATGAAAAACAGAGTCGTTCTTTCCAAATCAGAGCTGAACAGAGTCGTATTCCTGTTCTAGAAGATTACATGACACAACATATTAAAAGATCGTAACAACCAAACTCATGAAATCGTTCGACAATCACATCATACAAACTATCCATAACGAAATCAAATCAAAACATAATTGCATTCTAAATCTAGCATGAAAAACTTCCTGTTCAAATTGGATACAAACAAATCCAATCTAAAGCAAACCATCAATTTCGTTAACTCAATCAGAAAAACGATCAAATCAAATCCAATCGAAAACCAATCAAATCCGACAAAAATCTATCAGTGGCTAAACTGGGAATGAGCAAATTGTGTATCCAAATCGAAACTTCATTTATTTTTAGCAAAA
>JZKD02S2267869.1:5943-35690 GCA_000966675.3 Picea glauca | reverse complement strand
TGTTAGGATTGGTCCTTCTAGTAGCCATAGCCATATTTTTACTTTCAACATTTCTTGCCACCTTAAATGCATTCTCCAATGATTTGGGTTCCCAAAGGAGAAACTCATGTTGAATTTTATATTTTAAAGTTCCTATGAATACATCAATCAAGTGCTCATTTAGAATATCTATTACCTTTATATTCAATCTTTTGTGGTTCTCAATGTGCTCGGTAACTGAACCCTTTTGCTTGAGATTTATCAATTGGCTAAAGAAGGTATTTCTCCTTGTATCCTCATAGTGTGCTATCATTTTTTTCGTGAAATTTTTCCAAGTGACGAGTGATTTGTGAGAACAAATCCATAAATACCATACAAATTGATTGGGTTCTAAATAAAAAGAAGCAATTTGTACCATTTGTGTATGTGGCACATTATGTAGATCAAAGAATTGCTCCATCTGAAGTATCCATGTGATTGGGTCCTTTCCATAAAACTTCCTCATATTGATCTTAGGAGCATGGTTGGTCTTCAACCCAAAGTTGGAGTTTCTCCATTATTAATTCACCTTCCTTGTGTCCTCATCATGAATTTCATGGGATGCATTTTCACTTTCAGGTGTCTTCTCTGTTACGAAATTTTTCAATACTTCCATGATCTCCTCTTTTAAACCATCCATCTTTTCCTCCAACTTAGCTTCCATCTCTCGTAGTTCATATTTTGTTACTATCTTATTTTGTAAATCATTTATGTCCCTACGCATTTATTCACCTTCATGAAGAGTCCAAGTAGGATTTTATGGAGGCTTATTTGGTGTAGAAGTTCCCTTTTTGGGTGGCATGTTGGCCAAGTATCACTTTTGAACCTTGATTTTGAGGTGGTTCTTCTAGACAATATTTCTTCTATTGTATCTCTGTAATGCCATAGGTCTGATCAAAATTGGATGTGCCAAGTGGAATTTATGGTAACTTCCCCACAACTTGCTGATTTTTGGCCTTTCCAAGAGATATCACTTGTATAGCATGCCTCACACAAAATAATTGATATAAAATTCTGAAACTCGTACCAAAAATACCAAAGACTATCAGTTATCTAATGAAATCAGTCTCACACAACTTGGATACTCTAGGAAGATGTTATGATTGTTGTACCTGGAACACCTTCTTGATACTAGTCAATAGGACTAGTCAGATACCCTATCTTCCATAGGGTGTATCTACAAATGTAAGATGACCCAGAAGCTGAAATTTTTACAAAATATACCTTACTAATTTTTGTGAATAGGAGCCATATTTTAGGGTCTGAAACATTACAGAATTGTTTTTATAGAGAAACTTTCGCAATGACTCAATTTAGGATGATTCCAGAACCCTATCTTTCATAGGCTGTATATCCGAAAATATAAGGCCTCAAGAGATGAAATTTTAACCCAACTTACCTTGATCTGTCTACTAAATGCCCTCCACGTCTCTCCTTCTAAAACATTGTAGAAAAACAGTTATAGCAAAAATTCCAAGGTGTCTCATATGTAGCAGCGAAACCCCAAGACCTTGAGCTCTGATACCATATGTTAAGAACCAAATATCAATATAGCATAGAAAAACCTCAGAATAAGTACTCAACACCTTGAAAAAGAGATAATAAGCCTCTTTAAGGGGGAAACCTCCTTTTATCCCACATAAATATTCAAGTACAAGATGATTCCAAATGAAAATGTCTCCTTGGTATATATAGGAAACTAGGAGGTATAATTACAACTAATGGAATAAAGTCGACATAAATAAAATAACATTAATAATGTAATATTCCCCAATTAATGGGTAATGAGCCAATATTAGGGCTTAACAACTCCTCTGGCGAGCACCCTCATATTTTTTGAATTCTCTAGCATATGAAATCAGTCGTTTTCTATAGTTACAATCAGTCTGTCTTGGAAGTTACAGAGAGAACCTCTGCATTCTCATCCCTTTAGTGCATTTTCTCTTCCTAAAAAAACATCACAGTGGGCGCTATCTTTTTTTGTTGAGCCCCTTCCTTTCACATGACCACCGATGGTGACTAGGGGCCAATCACTTCGGGACTTCGCATTCCAGGGATTTCAAATCTCAAAATTTCAGGAGCATAACCTCCTTGCATCTTTATATCCGAAGTGAATGTTGTTCGTTCGATCAGGATCTTAGATTGAATGCTCGATATTTTTGTAATGAAACTTTGCTAGCTTATCCTTTCCTTCCACTCAAAATTGATCCGACGACTGACAAAACTTCTCATTCCATGGATTTCAAATCTCAAACTTTCCTGAGTGTAAACTCCTTGAATATTTAGACCCGAACTAAATGTTGTTTGTCGATCATGTTCTTAGTTTGACAACTCGATATTTTTGCATGCTCCTCCTATCTAGACACCGATTTGATGGCCACTATCGCTCCTCCTCCTAATATTATGCTTCCTCTTGACTTGGAATAATGTCTAAGTGTCAAAGGCATCGACCTTTGATCCTTCTGCAAGTCTTGATGACTTGGACCTCATCTGTGATTTCTGGAAGCTGTTATATCTTATGAGCTTTCTCATGTCTGCATACTATTCGCTTCTCCTCCTGAGCTTATGCTTCTTTCCAAGATTTGATCTCTGCATACTTACGCTATTCCTCTTGAGCTTTGTTTTTCATACTATTCTATTCTTATTTTGAACTAATGATTTCCTTGTTTGATCTCTTCATACTCACACTATTCCTCCTGAGATTTGATTTTCATATTGTTCGCTTCTTCTTCTAAACTTATGCTTTTTGTGTTTTCCATCATTGTTGCTTTCCTCATTGCTTTTTTTCTTGCCTATAAACATACCATCGTCGTTTTTGTTCTTGCCATCAATGACAAGCACACTCTGCCTATAAACATGCCAATAGTATGGATGTCTTGTGCCAAAAACTTAGGCCAACAATGCAATTGACAATGCATACCTATTGAAGAGGTTTGAAAATTATGGTGTCAAGACCACTCAAGGAGAAGCATAAAATACCTCCCATTGATTTTCACCTAGGATGTATGGTTGGACATAAATGCCTCTATTTTTCATCATTAATCATCTCTTCCAGAAATCATAGCTTCTCAAGGTCTTATCAATTTATCCCATTTCCCCTAGGTTCAAGGTACAGAGCCAATCAAAGTCATATAGATTGAGACAGTTTATCCTTCCTCTCCACGGGCCTTCTCTGATGGATATTGACAAGAAAACAATGCTCAAAGAGGTGGAGGAGCTTTCCTTTTTCTGTCCTCCACTGAATCTTTTAGTCATTCCATGGGTTTTCGACCAAGAATGAATAATCATGCAGAACTTTTGGAATTAAAAATATTACTCCTCTTTTAAAATTAAAAATCTATCCAGGCCATACAAGATTTTGGAGACTTGATGTTGGTTATTAACTGGATAAGGAAAAAACTATTTTTTCATAATATTTTGTTGCAACCACTACTTGAAGAAATTTTGAGAATTGTATCCACTTTTGACTCCTTTTCTTTAAAACATGTTTTTGGGGAGAGCAATGAGGCAACCAATCACCTCTCTAAAATAGGTGTTCATTTGGATCAAGGGCACATAACAGTCACAAAATATGATGGGGATTCCTCATCAAAATATCCCTTTCTTTCTACGGTTTAATTCCTTTTTGGATGATGGTATAACCAATTTATGGTTGTTACCAGGTTAAATGGTACTTGTCGAGACTCTCCTTCAACTTCATATACTGGATCAACAGGTGGATGTCTCTCTTTTTAATAAAATGTTTTTTTATGAACATATGTGTCGATTCATATGGTAATGTTATATGGATATTTATGCTCAACAACTCACATACTTGGCTAGTTTTTTTACGATTTAGTATATTCCTGATGTATGAGAGCTTCATTGTACTATGGTTTATATCACCTTTTGGAAATTTATTTAACTTTAAAATGTGTGGGGGACCCCCTGCGGTCTCTACTCAAGTATGTACTGATTAGGAATGTTGGTTTTTGTTTCTTTTGGGTTTATTTTTTTCCCATAAAACCAGAAAAATGCATGGTTCAACATGCATTTATGAAAAATGTAATTTTCTTTTTCTTCTCGAAAAAAAAGATTATGATTTTTCCAAGAAAAAAAACATCCGACCATATTCGGCAAATGAAGATCATTTTACTATTTGCAAAAACACATGTGAATATTCTTACCTATCGATAAACTTCATTAATATTGATGAATAACTTGAAGAATAATGAGATAATATAGTAGGAAATAAAAGAACTCAAATTACATATGTCACTTCATATTAAACGTCCATTTATATAGCATGACTATTCTCCATCATCTAAAAATATCAAATTACATTACAATATGAGCTCACAAAAATCCAATTTTGAAGACACTCCGGAAATCCATTGCTTAATGCAGAAAGAGAGTTTAACATTGAATTCCTTGAAGAAAATTGTGAAAAGTGAGTATAATATTGGCCATATTCTGAACATTCTCAATTTTAGCCTCTTTGGCATGTAAAACAATATGATGCAATCTCATTAATGAAAATATGAAGCAATACTTTTAAAAATGACCTTTAACCACAAAACAGACTTCAAATTCACGATCCTTGTAGAAACAACGAATCCAATGATTATAAACTTGACTACATTCAGACAAAGTGCCATATGGAAAAATGAGATAATTCCAAAACTTAGGTGATCTCTTGCATGCACTTCTATGCACTCCATACCTCATGATCCATACCACCTCAATATATGTACCCTTCTTGGAATCCGTACACATTGGAATGTGTGTAAGTCTTGGTATATGTGCCCATAAAATAGGCCATGGGCCTTTAACTACAATACATAATTTTTGGTAGGCATTAAATATATGGTTGTGAGTTTTTTTAACAAGTGTTATAATTGGCATATTGATTAGTGCATTGGATATAAGTCATTGGCATGAGTAGGAGGTCCAGGGTTCAAAACTAACGGACTCATTTTTATGGTATGTATATGATTATATATACTATATATAGTATATAGTTCAAATGTGTTGGTTATATGGTTCGTTAGCCATTGAATTTGATCGAGTTTGGCCATATGGATTAGAAAATAACTAGGAGCTAGGGGCTTATCCCCCGGCCCCTTTCCCCTCCGAATTAAAATTTAAGCAAAGTTAAATAAATACTACAATATATATGGTTGAGAACTAAAGTAATGACACGTTGACAGTGGGGCTTGAGTTAAGACTTTGGGAGGTTATTGAGGTCATGGGTTTGAACCCTATTGACTCCATAATTTTTACATGCATTCACCAATATTGGCCAATGGGAGGCTTCCATGTGGAAACCTCTCATTGGCTAACCTTGCCATGTGTCAATACTTGACTTGTCCACTTGGAGGTACAACTTGCCAGCTCAACTGCCAACTCACTTTCCAAATGGATATGCCATGTCACTTGTTGTATGGCCATGTTTCATGTGTCACCCTTGCAGTGGTGACACATGTCACCTTGAATATGTTGACTTTTTGCCTGGTTTGACCAAAATTTGATTGCTCATAACTTTTTCATATGAGCTATGTTTGAATTTTCATTTGCACTGTTGGAAAGATGATGATGAGATCTACGAAATGATTCCATTTTCTCATTCCTTTGTGACGGTAAAATTTTGATCTTTTCTAGACCCCCTGGGACCTCTCTGAGCATTTCAGATCCTCCTGGATCATTGGAGAAGGAAGATACTTTGTAAAATATAGTAGACTCTTTGAATAATTATGTGAGTGTTGTGAAGTTCTCTCGATGTAGAAAGGAAATGGGAATTGTTTCCTTGGTTCAGTGAATATAAGTTCAGGTTCTCCTGTATCATTAAAGAAGAAAATAAGTGGGAGAATGTTGGGTAGTTATATTCTTTGCAGTGAAATAAAAATCAATCAACTATCTAGTCTACGTTGATCAAATAGGTGATAAGTTTACCAATGAGTTAAGTTGAGTCACTAGTTAAAGTTGAGGTCGAAGTGATCGACCAGGAAGTCAAAGTTGAAGTAATTGATGGGAATTCTAAAGGTCATCCAATAACAAGTGTAGCATCCCCAACAACCAGCTGGGTTATGCCAACAAAAAAATCAAACTTAGATACCAAATTAAAACATACAAATACTCTGCAAATACACTGATTCATACAAAATAATAATAAAAATACACATACAACATACACAAGAAAAACCCATAAAATAAACGCATAAATAATAATGAAGAACATAATTTAACACACAATTGACACTTATCTTGATAAAAATATCACCAACTACATGCATACCTTCCATGTTCCTCCCTTCCTTATACCACACTGCTCAAAACTCTTAGTAGTGGGTCACCCTAGAGCTGGGGCTAAACTCCACCCAGGTAAAGGAATTCCTAACTAGGATGATGTATCTTAGACAATTGGAAACTAAGTCACAGGTGCCAACATGAACTAACAACCAAATGTCCCTCATTCCCCACATTCCTATCCCACCCCAGAAAGTGTGCCCCTTCTCTGCTCAACAACCCCTCGGTTTGTCCACTTCCTTTTTGTGGCTTCAACAAAAGGACAAACAAGAAGTCTCATAGCCCTTTAGTTTCAGTTTAGCACCTTTAGAAAATCAATTCCCAACAATTCTTTCACCTAGAGATAATTGCTCGAGGCCCAACAACCCACCTCTTCAATATCCCATGGGCCTAACAACCCAGTTCTTCAATCTAGCACCTAATCTAACCAAGTACAGGTACAAGTACAATGACAGTAATAGGAAGGTATGAAGGACATATGAATGAGTGAGTGAATGATGATGGAATCATGGAAAATTAATCAAGTCCAAACTATATGTATGCATGTTCCAAACTTGACACTTTTCATGTTGATAACTACCTTGGCCCACTTATCCCCATCCTTAGAAATTAAGATAAAATAATTATCCATACTTTATACTTTAAGGAATATTAATATAATATTCCTTTTGTCTTAAGCTCCCTAGTTTATCCTCTTATCTTTAACGTTTAGCCCCCTTTCCCTATCTAGTGGATTTTATCCCCCCATACTCTTTTACATGGTTGGTTTACCACAGTGATGTGTTTTTCATCATTATTTGTGTGTGATTTACATTTATAATACAAACATATTTTCCTTTTTGTATCTAGGCTCACTAGCCTAAAAAAAATGATACTATACACAAAGGCTCTCTGGCCTCAATATCAGGAAGTCAAGTTGTTGCGTGCGATATCTTAGGATGTGCACACTTCTTCTTTTAGTGTGTAGCACATATGTGTGTTATAATAAGAAGGAAATTATAAAACTAATTCCAAGACTTGATGCAAGCAACTCACCAGCTAATATACATATGTGCATTTATATTTACATTTATAGTTGGGGTTCTGCCTAGGGGTATTACATTCCCCTCCCCCTTATTTATGTGTTGTCCTTAGTGTAGTATATACAAATATACAACCAAAATTTAAAAAATATTCAAAACGATGTGGGTATTATGCCCGCATAGCATCATCGTGCTCCCAAGTTGCATCTTCAAGACCATACCAAGTCCATTGGACCTTTACTAGCACTATGGCTCGATTCCAAAGCTTCTTGATCTTTCGATCCAATATGCACACCAGATGCACTTGAAAGGTGCCTTCTTGCTCTACCTGAATCACATTCCAATCAATGCCATGATTAGCATCAGGTATATACTTTTTGAGCAATGATACATGGAATACATTATGAATAGACATTGATGTGGGCAAGGAAAACATGTATGCTACAGACCCAATCCTCTATAGGATTTCAAACATCCCACAATATGTTAATCCATATACAAATCCCCATGATATGTATAAAACTCCTTATTGTGCCCTAGATATTGAATTATTACATTTCTAGTAGGTCGGCTAGAACCATTATTTGCACCCTTTCATTGTAATTGCAACCCTTTGTCTCCTATATATATATCAAGGAGATCATATTAAGATCATCTTATCTCATCTCATATTGTGTTATGAAGTTTATATACTGTAAGGGATGTTTCCCCCTTGAAGTGGACTGAATTTTATTGATTTCTTATCATTTTTAAGGCGTTGGGTCATAACATTTGGTATCAGAGCTCAAGGTCTTGGGGTTTCATTGCTGCATCTGAGACACCTTGGAAGTTTCACTATAAATTATTTTTTATGACATTTCCAAAGGAACCCCTTGGAGTATATTTATTAGGCAGATCAAGGTACTCAAGGTTCAAATTTCAACTCCTACAGACTGATACATTCTGAGATATATCCTATGTAAGACAGGGTTCTGGAATCATCCTTAATTTAGTCATAGCGGAATTTTCACTATAAAATTGTTTATGTGACGTTTTAGACCCTAAAACATGAGAATATTCATATAAATTATAAAGGTAGTTGTGATAAAAATTTCATCTTCTGGGTCATTCCAATTTTGTAGATACACCCTGTGTAAGATAGGGTATCTAACTAGTCATATTAATTAGGCTCAAACAAGTGTTTTGGGTAAAATAGTGATATCTTCTTCAGTGATTATCCAAATTAAGTGAGACTAGTTGTATTGGACAATGGAAATTCTATAGTATTTATGGTGCAATTTTAAGATTCAAATATCATATATTTTTCTCTTGGCAAGCTTTACAAGTAGGCTCTTCTCGAAGGGAAAAAAATCAGCAAGGTGTGGGGAAGTTACCATAACTTCCACTTGGCACATCCAATTTTGATCAGACCTGTGGAATTGTAGAGAGGAAATATCAGAGAACTATAGAAAAAAATTTCAGACCATGAAGGGCCAAAATTTTATAGATACATCAAAATAAAGGTCAGCCAAGAGGAGAAACTCCAAATTAAGGTTTTTAAAGGTACATAACTTACAATTGGCATAATTACTTTTGGAATATTTTTTCGGGTGATTTGAAATTTGTGATATATATAGAATAGAGGAGTATTATTATTATTACTATATATGGGTCCCAAAAAGGTGAAAACACCTATTAAACCTCCATAAGTCTCATCTTTGACTCAAGAACAAAATGAGGACATACAAAACAGGTTGTCCAAATTGGAGGAACAAATTCACAATGTGAGTGAAAAGTCTAATAATTGGGTAAAATCACAAAGAAAAATTCAAGTAATGGAAGGGAAGATGGTTGGCATGGAAAAAAATATGGAGTGTATAAAAAACAAGATGGATCATATGGAAAATAAGATGGAAGAAAATAAGAATGACATAAAAAAAGAAATACAAAATTCCATGAAAGAAATGTAAAATATGTCTTCCCTAATATCCCAAGCTATAGATGGGAGATTCCCTAAAGGAAACATCAAAATGGAATGGACTCATGAAAATAAAGGTAGTACTCATGTTTAACAAACTGCCAATAATAATCCATTTAGTGAATCTAACTCTAATTGTGGAGTTAATTTTGGTGGGGGTCCTAAATTCAACTTTCCCAAAATTGAATTAGAGAAGTTTGATGGTACATAGGTATTTACTTGGGTGAACCAAATAGAGAAATATTTTGAACTACATAATATTATGGATTATAAGAAAAGGATTCACATAGCAACCTTGAACTTTGAGATAAAAAAAAATCAATTGTAACGTCCCCAACCACCCATGGCTGGGCCACTCTACACGAGGGAAAACTTTCATTCTCTCACTATGGAACATACTGTAACATACCTAGTATTCAACTGAGCTATGCCACACAAATTTTCTCTTCAAACTATATGCAATTAACATATACATACAACACTCTTGCGGAATCTTTGCATATAAACGTAAACAAACAATTACATTATGTAAATATACGATTTCATACTGAAATAATAGTAAACACAAAAATGCATCATATACAGGGGAATACCCATAAACATACAGAAAGTGCTAATCACACATATGATAATCTGTAACATAAGAATGTAGATAACAATGCAACATGTAAATTTATCACATGATTGGTACTTATCTTGGAAATATTGTCACCAACTGCGTGTAGACCATCCACGAACCTCCCAACCTTATACTACATTGTTTATCACTCTCAACAGTGGGTCACCCCTGAGTTGGGACTAAACTCCACTCGGGTAAAGGGTTTCCTAACTAGGCTAAAGGCTCATAGACAATAGGAAAGACTTTGTCTTAGGTGCTCTCTCAACTAACAACTTACATCCTCTCATTCCCCACATGCCTGTCCCAACCAAACAAGTGTGTCCCTTCTCTAATCAACAGTCCCTCGGCTTCCCCACTTCCCTTCCAGGGCTTCAGCAATAGGTCGGACAAGAAGTCTCAGAGCACCGTAGCTACATTTTATCACCTTCAGGAAATCAATTCCCAGAAATTCTCTCGCTCAGAGAATTGCTCATGGGCTTGACAACCCGCCTGTTCAATTTCCCACAGGCTTGACAACCCACTTCTTCAATCCCTCTCCCAAGCTAACCAGGTACACCAACCGGAAATGGTTATGGAAACATTCTCAGATACAGTGAAATGAAGGTCTCAAGAATAACTAACTGCGTGAGTGAAATGGTCATGGAATCATTTGACTGGATGACTGAATGATGGAAGGAATCATGGGAGAGATGATCATAAGAATGATGGTGAAGGTGTGAAAGTGATATAAGTCCCCACGATATGTATGCATGTCCCCAACTTGACACTTTTCATGTTGGAAGCTACTTTGGTCCACTTGTCCCCAACTTTTAGAACTTAGGATGAAATAATTATCCATACTTTATGTTTTTTAAGAATATTAATATAATATTCCTTTTTGGCTTAAGCTGTCTAGCTTAGACCTTTTCCTTAACGTTTGGCCCTCCCTTTCCCGTAAATACCTAAGTAGAGTCTTCAAGACCGTACCGGGTCCATTAGACCTTTACAAGCCCTATGGCTCGATTCCGAAGCTGCTTGATTTTCCGGTCCATAATGCGCACCAAATGCACTTGAAAAGTGCCTTCTTGCTCCACCTGAATCACATTCCAATCAATAACATGATTAGCATCAGGTATATATTCCTTTAGCAATGATACATGAAATACATTATGAACATACATAGATGAAGACAATGCAATCATATAAGCAACTAGACCAATCCTCTCTAGGATTTCAAATGGCCCACAAAATCTGGCTGCCAACTTGGTGCAACTTCCCAGCTTTAGGGAACTCCTGTTAGCTTTCACCTTCAGGAAAACATGATCACCCACTTTGAACTCTCTGTGGGTTTTGTTTTTATCAGCATAAATTTTCTTCCTGTCCTGGGAAACTTTAAAATTCTTCTTAATTTTTATCATTTGGGCCTCCATCTCCTTGAGAAAATATGGCCCAACTATTGTCCTATCAGCTGGATTGTCCCAACTCACTGGAGTATTTCACTTTTTGTCGTAAAGTGTTTCAAATGGGATCATCTTCAATGATGCCTGATACCCATTGTTGTAAGTGAATTCTACCAAGTGCAGGTAGTCCTCCCATTTTGATGGTTTGTCCATCACATACATTCTCAGTATGTATTCTATCACTCTTTTCACCCTCTTTGTCTGTCCATCAGAATCAGGATGATAAGTTGTACTAAAGTTCAGATTCATTATGAATCCTTTGAATAATCCTTTCTAGAAATTCAAGGTGAATTTCAGGTCTCTGTCGGACACAATTGTTTTAGAAATTCTGTGCAATTGTGCCACTTCCCTCATGAAAATATCAACAACATCTGTTTTCTTGTGAGTAGTTTTCAGTGGAAAAAATGGGCAACTTTTGTAATCTTGTCCACTACCACCATGATTGAATCATGCAGCTTGCTTGTTCTCGGAAATCCCATAATAAAGTCCATTGTCACCACTTCCCACTTCCATTCAGGAATGGGCAAAGGTTGCAACAACCCTACTAGGTGCCTATGCTCATATTTAACTTTATGCCATTCCATATATCTAGCAATGTATTCAACGATCTCTCTCTTCATACCTGACCAAAAGTAATGGGTCTTGATCGCTTCCATGGTTTTCTGATGTCCAGGGTGCCCTGAATAATGGACATTATGCATTTAATGCAAAATCATTTGTTTCAAGTCCTGGACATTTGGAACAAAAATTATGTTCTTGTGCAACAATATTCCATCTATTCCCAAATTATAATTATCCACCTTTTTTGGCATCGTACCCTGTTGTAGCTTTGCTACCAATTCTCTGTATTGCAGATCTACATTCGCAGCCTCTAGAATTTTACTTTTAATATCATTATGATACATGCTAATGGTTGTATCATGTAGTTCATGCACCCTCCTACTGAGTGCATCAGACACTTTATTCTCTTTCCCCTTGATATGCTTTATATCAAAGTCGTATTTTCTTAGAAATTCTAACCATCTTCTTTGCCTAGCATTTAGATTTGGCTGATCAAATAAATATTTCATACCATTGTGGTATGTTCTTATCTCAAACCTCTTTCCCATGAGGTAGTGTCTCCATTTCCTCAAGGCATGCACTATGGATGCCAACTCCAAATCATGAGTGGCATAGTTTCTTTCATGCTCCTTCAAATTCCTTGATTCATAACATATAAAAAATCCATTTTGACCGAGGACTCCACCAAGTCCTTCATTACATGCATTTGTGCATACAATGAAGTCTTAATTTGGGTCTACAATCCTTAATATTGGAGCACTTGTCAATAATTGTTTCAAGTGTTGGAAACTCTTTTCACAATCAAGTATCCACTGAAACTTCATACCCTTTCTTTGCAAGGAAGTGATTGGGTGTGAAATCTTTGAGAATCCTTCAATAAATATTTTGTAGTAGCCTGCAAGAGCCATGAATGATCTCACCTCTGTCACATTCTTCAGCACTGACCATTCTCTAATGGCTTCTATCTTTTAAGGATCCACTGCCATCCCATCCTTTGAAATGATATGCCCCAAATAATGAATTTGTTTTTGATAAAATGAGCACTTGCTCAATTTGGCATACAACTGATGCTCCCTTAATAATTGAAACACCATCCTAAGATGATGTTCATGATCTTCCTCTGGCATAGAATATATAATAATGTCATCCAAAAATACAATGACAAACTTGTCCAGATATTCTCCGAAAACACCATTCATTAAGCCCATGAAAATAGCTGGTACATTTGACAACCCAAATGGCACCACTGTGAACTCATAATGACTATACCTTTTCTTGAAGGTGGTCTTGTTGATATCTTCTTCTTTAATCCTTACCTGATGGTATCATGAGCTGAGATCTATCTTTGAAAATATCTTTTCATCTTTCAATTGATCAAAGAGATCATCAATCCTTGGCAGAGGATACTTGTTCTTAACAATCACTTTATTCAACTATTTAAAGTCAATGCAAAATCTTAATGTTCCATATTTCTTTTTCACAAACAAGATTGGGGCACCGCAAGGTGACACACCTGGGTGTATATACCCCTTCTTATGAAGTTATTCAAGCTGCATTTGCAACTCCTTAAATTCTGGTGTACTCATTCTGTAAGGATTCTTAGACACTGGAGCTTCTCCAGGTAGTAGATTTATAGAGAAATCAATGTCTCTGTTTGGGGGTGGTCCTGGTACTTCCTTGAAAACATCTTCAAATTCTTCCAAGACTACATAATATTCCAAATTTGGCACCTTATCTTTAGGTGTCTCTTCCATAAGAGATACAAATATTGTAAGTTTTAAACCTATGAAGTAAAGAAATACATATAGATTCTTAAGAAAAACATAATTTAATCAATGGCTCATTCACATAGTACACAAATATTTATACCAGAAACCCTCAACCAGGAAAACCTTTATTATATTTGTTATCGGATTTCACCATTCACCATACAATATATACAATGTTTTTTGGTATTTCGTAGATTCCAAAACCCTAATCCCTTAATCCACAATTAATTTAGTAAACCACTAAAAATAACAAAGAATATAACACATATGCAGTTGTCAAATCTGATGCCTCCACACACACACATGCAAAGAATATAACACATACCAAAAATTCTCCCACTAGTTGTTTTCTTTGCATCCAGGGGTCCACAAGATTATATATAGTCAACAATCCAGGGAAACAATGCCCATTGTTACTCTACACCAGGAGAAATTTTCTATGCTCATAGACTTCATCAATGAATCTGCAACATTCTTCAAAGTGTCATCCTTTTCTAGTAACACCTTCTTTTCCTCAACCATGTCTCTCACAAAGTGATATTGAACATCAATATGCTTTGTCTTTGAATGATAAGTTGGGTTCTTTGCCAATAATATTGCAGTCTGACTATCACAATCTAATATCACTACTTGTTGTACCAACCCAATACCTGAACACAATCTTTGTAACCATACTTCTTCCTTGCTTGCATGAGTGGCTTCCATGTATTCAACTTTTGTAGTTGAGAGTGCCACTACAGCCTGTGTTTTTCTCATCCAACTAATTGCTCCTCCAAATAGGTTAAACACATACCCACTTGTAGATCTTCTGTGATCCAGATCTCCAGCCCATTTTGCATCAACAAAGCCATGTATGTCCACCACTATGTCCAATCTTGGTCTTCCTTTGTAGAAAAATCCATAATTGGTAGTTCCATGAAGATACCTGAAGACCCTCTTTACTACTGTCCAATGCTAATTGACATATACCTACTCAAAACTCCCACTGCATGTGCAATGTATGGTCTAGTAAATACCATTGCATACATCAAACTGCCAACTGCACTGGCATACAGAACATGGGACATGTCCTCTTCTTTTTCCTGTGTCTTGGGACACTGATTTGCAGATAAATTTACACCTATAGGAATATGAACCTTGTTTGGTTTACTTCCATGCATATTAAACCTATGTAATATTGTCTCAACATATTTTCTTTGATTCAACCAGAGTTTCCTGTTTGCACGATCTCTTTTAATCTCGATTCCCAGAATGAAGTTAGCAACACTGAGATCCTTCATGTCAAATTTGGAGGATATCTTCAATTTCACCTCCTTGATAACATCCATGTTATTTCCAACCAACAAAATGTCATCAACATACAACACTACATAAATGAAGTGATTACCAACCTGCTTGAAATATACACAGTGATCATCCCTGCTTCTTACAAATCCCAATCCAAGGATGTATGTGCCAAACGTTTGGTACCACATCCTAGGTGATTGCTTCAGACCATATAATGACTTCTTTATCTTACAAACCATCTCTTTCTTTCCCTTCACTACAAAGAATTATGGCTTCTTCATGTAGATTTATTCTTCTAGATCCCCATGTATGAATGTTGTCTTCACATCCATCTTTTCCACTTCAAGATAAAAAGTAGCAACAATAGATAAAATAAATCTAATAGAAGTTAACTTAGCAACAGGATAAAAAATCTCACCAAAGTCAATACCCTCTACCTGGGAATAACCTTTTGCTACTAACTGAGATTTGTATTTCTCCACTTTACCTTGTGCATTAAACTTCTTCTTAAACAACCATTTTCTACCAACATATTTTATTCCAGTTGGAAACTCAACTATATCCCATGCCTCATTATTATCCAAGGCATCCATTTCTTCAACCATGGCCTTATTCCAAAGTTTACTATCCTCTGAATTCACTACTTCCCTGACAGTTCTGGGATCATCATCAGTAATAGATAAAGAAAAATTAGAATGGAAATCATGTGGACTATACCTTTTTGGTTTCCTTTTATCTCTCACTGATCTCCTCATTACTGGGGTATGAGGTTCTTCTTCTTCTTCTTCTGCTTCCTCTTCTTCAGGTGATTCAGATTTTGCATCATCCAACTCAAGCTCTATTTTCTCAGGTTCGTCTTGTGTTGGTAGGAATTCTTGTTTGGAAACATATTTTACCTCTCTAAAAACAACATCTCAACTGTAAACAGTCTTCTTGGTTTATGGGTTCCAAATATTATAACCTTTCACACCATCTTTATAACCAATAAAGATACACTTTTCAACCTTTTTATCCAACTTAATCTTATTTTCCTTTGGAACATGTACATAAGAATCACAAACAAACACTCTAAGATGTTGAAGAGAGGGTTTCCTTCTATACCATACCTCATGTGGAGTTTTATCATCCAATGTTGATGAAGGTGATCGATTGAATAGGTAACATGGTGTACCCACTACCTCTGCCCAAAATTCTTGTCCTAACCTGACACCGCTGAGCATGATCCTTGCTTTTTCCATCAGTGTCATGTTCATCCTTTTTGCAACTCCATTTTGCTGAGTGTATGGATTAGTCTTCTGCCTTTCTATACCACACTTCTTACATAATTATTCGAATTCATTTCCACAAAATTCTACACCATTATCTGTTCTCAATGCCTTTATTTTCTTCTCTGTTTGATTGTCTACCAAAGCCTTAAACTCTTTAAATTTATCAAATACCTCAGATTTCTTTAAGAAAATAAATCCATGTGTTCTCTGAAAAATCATCTATGAATGAAACATAATACATAGATTTACCTAGGGATGGAACAAGAACAGGTCCAAACACATCACTGTGTATCAACTCTAAGATCCCCTTTTCTCTTGTAGCACCAGATGGGAATCTTACTCTATTTTGTTTACCATATATGAAATGTTCACATAAATCAAAATCCAAAGTTCAATTAGACATACCTTCAACCATACCTTTACCATGTAGTGTTCGAAGGCCCTTTTCTCCAATATTCCCCAGTCTTTGATGCCACGACATGGTATTATTTTCTGGGATAGTATTTTTCTTGTCTCCTTCATTTCTCTTCTCAGGGACCACATAATTGTTACACCCATTAGTATAAGTGTTTCCCAAAAACTTGTATAGATTTCCACACCGAACTCCCCTCATCAACACCATTTCTCCTCGTACCATATTTCAAGTGTTCTTTCCAAATATAGTATCCACTCCTGCATCATCCAACTTGCTTACAGATATTAGGCTCCTAGCAAGTTTTGGAATGTGCAGAACCCCGGGGAGAGTTCTAATCCTTCCATATTTTAGAAAAAACTTAACCCTTCCACATCCCATGATTTTGGTTGTCGATTCATCTCCTAGGAATACATCACCACCATCATATTTTTCATATTCAAAGAACCATTCCCTGTGAACATTCATATGGTATGATGCACCTGAGTCGATCAACCATACATCACAGTATGCATGTGTACCTGTATATGCTAGGTAAACATCACCTCCTTCTTCAATGGAGGTTTTCTCCTCTGTGGAAGAGGTACTATCATATCCCTTTGGTTTTTCAACCTTCTTAGACTTGCAATCTTTCTTATAATGCCCTGTTTTACAACACTTCCAACATTTCCTCAAAGATTTTCCTAGAGACTTAGATCTACCTATAGATTTAGGTCTCCACCCTAAAGGCTTACCAGGGTTCATGTCTTGGGTACACCCTCTTACTAATAAAGCATCTATGTTGTGACCATCCATGCTTTTTTTCCTCATCTCTTCAGATAACAAGGATGCAACTACATCCTCATACTTCAATGTAGATTGAGTGGTGCTACCTATTGCTACAACTAGATTATCCCAAGAGTCTGGCAAAGAACATAACAAAGTAATACACTTATCTTCTTCTACAATCATAATATTAACAGAGCCAAGTTGACTTACTAGAGTATTAAAGGAATTTAGATGTTCTGTCATAGAATCTCCATCTTCGATCCTAAGATGATACAACTTCTTTCGAAGAAATAACTTGTTTACCAGGGGCTTTGATTGATACAAATTTCCCAACTTATCCCATAGTTCATTGGCTGTAGATTCTCCTGAGACATTCAACAACACCAAATCTGCCAGGCAGAGTCAAATAGTACTCCTTTCTCTTCTGTCCAACTTCTCCCAATCTTCCTTTGACATACCAGTAGGTGGTGTACTAGTAGTTTTTGGACTAGTAGGTTGTGTACCAGTTGTCTATGTAGGTTGTGTACCAGTTTTCTATGTGTTAGTAGGCTATGTACCAGTAGACTGTGTACTAGGATCCACAATGATCCACTATTATTTGTCTACAAGAAGGTCCTCCATTTTCAACTTCCATATCTCAAAGTTTTTACCATTGAACTTCTCTATCTCGATTCTAGAAGAACTCGTCATTCCTCTTTCTTCACTCAAATCACCACTACAAAAGCTCCCACTATACCCAGGTTTATCACAGACCTAATATAAACTTTGTCTATCAAGACCGAGCCAAACCCTCAACAAAAAAGGTGTCCCTCTGAAGCCAAAAAAGATCTCTGATACCACATGTAAGTTTTAAACCTGTGAAGTAAAGAAATGCATATAGATTCTTAAGCAAAACATAATTTAATCAATGGCTCATTCACATAGTACACATAGATATATACCGGAAACCCTCAACCACGAAAACCTTTCTTATATTCATTATCGAATTTCACCATTCACCATACAATATATACAATGTTTTTAGGTATTCCATAGATACCAAAACCCTAATCCCTTAATCCGAGATTAATTTAGTAAACTGCTAAAAATAGCAAAAAACGCTAAAAATAGCAAAGAATATAACACATACACAGTTGTCGAATCTGACGTGCCCACACACACACATGAAAATAATATAATACATACCCAATAGATCTTTGAAACCCTTTTCTGTAACATTTCTTCAGCTGCAATGATGAAATTCTCTAAGGGTTACTACTCTGGGAATTCCCTGCACTTTCCTTAGTTTCCCTTCCTCATCCAAGAAAGTAAATTCTTTGTTATGACAGTCCAGGAGAGCATGATGTTGTTCCAACTAATACATCCTAATTAGAAAGTCATAGGAACCTAAAGGAAATATGTTCAAATATGCCTTGGTGTTCAGTCCATTCATGTCCATGAGGCATGACTTAACCATCTAATTAAATTTTCTTCTAGCTCCTGTAGCCAACTACACCAACCAGGATTTTCCATGCTTGTTTCTTGGAAAATGAAAAATTTCCATCATATTTGGGTCTATATAACTATGACTAACTCCTGAATCAATTAAAATAGCAATGGTTTGGTTGTTGATCTTACCTTCCACTTCAATCATGTGGGATTGATACTCTACTTGCTTGTTTTCCAGGGCTACATAGATCCTTGGCACATTTCTGCCCATGTCCTCCACTGTCTCAGCTTGCTATACATTGTGAACAACCCTTCCTTTTTCAATTATGTGAGGACAATCTCCAAACCTATGATCTGCTTTACAACCCCAACATTGAATAGGTGGCTTTCTTGGTTTTTGACACCCTATGTAAATCATTCTGGGTTCTTTACGTGTATGTTGTCCCTATGGATTATTTATGAAGAATGGTGGCTTAGCTCCCTTTTTCCTCTAATCCATCTTGAATTTCTTTTTGTCTTCCCAAGAATTTTGGAAAGATGGCCTTGCTTTTTGTTGATCATATAGGCATTTAGCTCGCCTTATGGTCTCTTCCAATGTCTTGGGTTCATCATACTGTATTTTTTCACTGATGAATGATGGAAATCCACTCAAATACCTTTGAATTTTGACTGTCTCATCCTTGATGAAAGAGACATACTTCAAAAGTTCTAGAAACCCTCTCTCATATTCATCTATGGTCATACTTTCAAGCTTGATTTCAAGGAACTCATTCATTTTCTTGTCATGGTATCTCTTAGTCAAGTATTTCTTCTCAAAATACTTCTTGAATTCCCTCCAAGTAACACTTTTCTCTTTAATGTCATGCACCTGTACAAGCTAATCCCACCACATGGAGGCCTTTCCCTTGAGTTGATAGATAGCAACTCTACCTTCTGCATGAGAAGAATAATTATGCAATTGAAAATACTTTCTCATGCCCAACAACCATGTTTTTGCATCTTCATCCTTCTTGTGCTCACCATCAAATGTAGGAGGTTTGATTTTGTTCATTTCTCCTTGTAGCTCATCCACCCCAGAACTCTTATGCCTTCTAACAGGGGATGGACTTGAGATGTTGACAACTCTCTTATTGGAATGCCTCGGGGAGTGATGGTGGTGTCTTCTAACACTTCCTTCTTTTCTTTTCTCACCCAAAGGCTTTTGACTTGTAGATTTTATTAAGCCACTCTCCTTGTCCAATTTATTTTCTATTTTTTTCAAGCCCTCTAATAACTTCATGTTGAATTCATCTTACTACTCGTTGGATCTCATAATCCTTTCATTATCATCCTTATGGCTTTGGACATCCTTCTGGAAATTTTGAATGGTCTCTGCCATATTCATGTTTTCATTCCTTTCTTCTCCATGTCCATTGGAGCTTGTTCCTTCAGTGCCCAAATGGACATCCATCCCTCTACTCTCTTCTTGCTTACTATAATTCCCTTGTGCCTCTTCCATTCCTATGGACTCTACACTAATCTGATCTGATCTAGTTTTTTTTAATTCGACAAAACGTCCAGTCATCAAAACTTATCAAGATAACTACTTCAACAATTCATGAAAAAATATGAACCATTTTGGTTCCATATATACATCATAATTATTTGTCCTGATTTCCTAGTGTTATCGCCATGAATTTTTTTAGATAAGAACCAAGCCTTGAGATACATCGGGGCGAAAGGCAGTTTTCTGAAACTTTTTTTTCCAAAGTCCTGATGTCACGTGTTTCAATATGTCAAAACCACCACTCGTGGAATGGGTGATGACTAGTCAGATCACTCCGTTCAATCATTTGGTACTTCATAGTCGTATGATGTAAAGTGAACGTTGCCATACGACGAACTCAAAAGCTAATCACTTGAAATATATTAATCGTGCATGAAAAACTAATGTATTTGTATGCAATTTTGTCTATGATTCATGATTAGGACTCTATAAATACCAATTCTCAAGTATGGAGGCATCATATTATCCATAGACGAAATAGTCTCCAATTTTCCTCGACCTTCTGATATCTATAAAACATTTCGGTGTCCACGAAATTGAGGTACATGGACAAAGCTACATCCAATGAGACTGGTGCTTCTAGAAACATGGTAGTCTTACCCACAGTTAAGGAGGAAAGAATAATTGTGCATATACTAGCGATTAAGTTTCACATAGAACCTGCCATAGACTCTACATTGGAAGCCAGGTCGAATCCCTTTATGAGGGATCTGATCATCAACAGACTAGCTCTTAAGAATAAATGGATCAAGAGACAGAAGAAAGAAACCACCTCTTAAATGGATGAAAGTGTTGGAGAGAATCAACCAGTCTGGTTAGATACGTTAAAGGAGATTGCTAAGATGAAATGAGTCCTCGAATAAAAGTACCTTTCAACAATTTTTGGTTTGACGGTAGTAGAGGTAAGGGGCTCCAGAGATGATATCCCTATTCTTAAACGATCCCTTTATAGTAGGATAATTGTTATCATTCCCTTTTTGTAATTTTGGGATTAATATGATTATATAAATGCAGAGGCAAATTTTGGACTGTTTATTACAAGATTCTAACTAGTGATGTTATGAGTCTTGTTTTCTTTCATAGTATGTGTTTCCTATAAGCTTATATTTCACTTCCATCTATCTAAATCAGAGGAATATAAAACCCATAATTCATCTCTAAGATGTTCTCGACTTAGCAATTTAGGCTATACATATTTCTTCTCAAAACAACTCTGAATTCATTTTAATTAATGCTCCGATGCAGTTGTGTGTTTCTTTTTCCTCTAATAACATGCAAAATTTCTATTAAAATTGGACTCATTGCCTTCCAAACGACTTCACGCACACACAAATTCAAACTGTACACCCATATTTATCATGCACAACAACACCATAAGGTAAATTGTGCTTTCGCGCACCTATACCCATTATGCATTTCTTCTACGTCGCGCCAATAACTTGCGCGCACTATTTTGGTGTTGTGTACCAATATCCACTGCGCACACTTTTGGTATCATGCACTGATATTCCACATGCATTTCTCCCTATGCATTGCACCATGCCAAAGTTCAATATGCCCCACCGCACACCATTTACTACACTATCGAGAAACAACTTATACTCATACTGCACGCGCACCAACCAAAATCCTTTGTTTTTTGCAATACTGCACACACCACGTGCACATTACTATGTGTGTGCTCACCGCGCAATGCTAAATTTAGCGTGTGTATCCACACACAATAATCTTTAGCACGATGCCACAATTTGTCGCGCACACCTGCACGCCAACAGTTTCCGCACGGTGCCAAAATTTACCGCGCGTGCTTGCACGCCAAAATTTTCCATGGATGCTCTATGACTTGAAATGCAGCCACATTGAAATTAATCTTCTGTGAATATTTTCTTCAACTGAACCTTTCCGGCCCCTCCAGGCTCAATGTTGGAACTGAAGCTATGATACCATATTGTAACATCCTCAGCCACCCATGGTTGGGCCACGCTACACGAGGGAACACTTTCATTCTCTCACTGTAGAACATATTGTAACATACCCAATATTCAACTGAGCTATGCCACATAAATTCTCTCTTCAAACTGCATGCAATTAACATATACATACAACACTCTTGCGAAATATTTACATATAAACATAAACAAACAATTACATTCTGTAAATATATGATTTCATACCAAAATAATAGTAAAAAAAGACATGCAGCATATATAGCAGAATACCTATAAACATACAGATAGTGATAATCACACATGATAATTCATAACATAAGCACGTAGATAACAATGCAACATGTAAATTTATCACACGATTGGTACTTATCTTGGAAAGATTGTCACCAAGTGCATCCAGACCGTCCACAAACCTCCCACCCTTAGAATACATTGTTCATCACTCTCAACAATGAGTCACCTCTGAGCTAGGACTAAACTCCACCCGGGTAAAGGGTTTCCTAACCAGGATAAAGGATCATAGACAACAGGAAAGACTATGTCTTAGGTGCTCACTCAACTAACAACTTATAGCCTCTCATTAACCACATGCATGTCCCACCCAAGGAAGTGTGCCCCTTCTCTGCTCAATAGTCCTTTTGCTATCCCACCTCCCTTCTAGGGCTTCAGCAACAGGTTGAATAGGAAGTCTCAGAGCACTGTAGCTAGAGTTTCGCACCTTCATGAAATCAATTCCGAAAAATTTTCTCTCTTAGAGAATTGCTCATGGGCCTGAAAACCCACCTCTTCAATTTCCCACGGGCTTGACAATCTGTTTCTTCAATCCCGCTCCCAAGATAACCAGGTAAACCAATCAGAAATGGTTATGGAAACAAGATCAGATGTAGTGAAATAAAGGTTTCAAGGATAAGTGACTACGTGAGTGAAATGGTCATGGAATCATTTGAATGGATGACTAAATGATGGAAGGAATCATGGGACAGATGATCGTAAGAATGATGGTGAAGGTGTGAAAGTGAGATAAGTCCCCATGATATGTACGCATGTCCCCAACTTGACACTTGTCATGTTGGAAGCTAATTTGGTCCACTTGTCCCCAACTTTTAGAACTTAGGATGAAATAATTATCCATACTTTATGTTTTGTAAGAAATATTAATATAATATTCCTTTTTGGCTTAAGTTGTCTAGCTTATCCCTTTCCCTTAATGTTTTCCCCTCCCTTTCCCTAACTGGTGAAGTTTAGTCCTCCATCTCTTTTATCGTGTTCAGTTTGCGTGCAACGATGTATTTTATATTAATCATGAGACATATACAAAATAGGTTCACTGGCCTTTAACATCTAAGCGCTCTGGCCTAATTCCAAAACATAAGCATCCCATCTTATAATAATTGGCTCACCATCCTATAACACATATCATATACATAAGGCTCACTAACCTCCATACTGCGCTCACTTTAGTTACTGCACATGGTATCTGGGTATGTGCACACTACATCATTTTATTGCGCAGTACATGTGCACACTATGCCATGAAAGGTGCATTACAAAATGATGTCAAAACAACTCACCATCTTAAGTACACTTACATTACATTTACAATTGGGTTTATACGAGGGATATTACATCAATGGTATCAATGGATAGTGAAAAGGCAACCCCCTTTATATCACTACGTTTGGGGTTTATTTACAAGAGACTTAGAAGCACAATATGGGAAAATTTGGGAACAAGACTACTTCATTCAATTGACCAGAATCAAGCAGTTAGGTGATATTGAAGAATATAATTCAGAATTCTTGGTACTAGCCACAAGGGTGGATAACCTAAGTGATGAACACGTGTTGTAATCTTACATGGGTGGATTAAAAGAAGACATTGAACATGAACTTTTCTTAAGACAACCTACAAGTATTATGGAAGCTATGAAAAAAGCTCGTCATATTCATGCCAAAAATAAGGCTACACACAAGTATAGCAATGGAGGAAGATATCATTTTGCAGGTCATAATACAACCATGTCTCAATCAACAAGGTTGACACCTCAGCAAATGGATGAAAGAAGAGAAAAAGGACTATGTTTCAATTGTGATAGCAAGTACAGTAAAGGGCATAAATGCGGTGAGAATAAATTATTCTACATAGATTGTGAGGAGGAAGAAGATAGTGTACCTAAACCAACAAGGTTGACACCTCAAAAAATGGATGAAAGAAGAGAAAAAGGACTATGTTTCAATTGTGACATCAAGTGTAGTAAGGGGCATAAATGCGGGGAGAATAAATTATTCTACATAGACTATGAATAGGAAGAATATCAAGAATTGGAACCATCACAAGACCCAAATCTAGAAGAGACTACCCCAACAATATCTTGTCATGCTTTGGCCAGCTTCACTACTCCACAAACTCTCAATATACAAGGATACATCAAAAAGAAAAAGGTAACAATATTGATTGATTCAGGTAGCACCCATAATTTCATCAATTACAAATTAGAAAAAGATCTCAATTGTTTTGTATATCCTGCACCAAAGTTTCAAGTAATGATTGCAAATGGAGGTACCATAAATTGTTCAAGGAAATGACATAGTATTAATCTCAACATGGGGGAGTATTTTCTAGATAGCCTCATGATTTCCATCTAAATGGGGGGTGTTGATGTTGTATTATGGGTCCAATGATTGTAATCACCTGGAATAATAGCCTTTGATTTTCAAAATATTTTTATGATATCTTCTTCGAATGGAAAGGAAATTGAGCTTAGAGATATCCAAGGGAAACCCTCTAATATGATAAGCTCTAATATCATGGAAAAATTACTCAAAAATGGACACCAGGGTGTAATTGCACAATTGTTCTCACTTGATGTTCAAACATCTATAGCCCCAGATCCATCAGATCTCCAAATAATTATCAACAATAATTCCAAGGTATTTAGTGAAATTCCTAAGGGTATTCCACCTACCTGAGACGATGACCATGCTATTCATTTGCAGCCAGGAAGTGTACCACCTAACATTAGGCCTTACATGTATCCATATGCACATAAGAGTGAGATTGAACACATGATCTAGGAAATTTTACAGGCTGACATCATTCAACATAGCCAAAGTTCTTTCTCTTCACCAGTGGTGTTGGTTACAAAAAAATATGGCTCATGGCGTATGTGTCCAAATTAAAGAGAGCTCAACAAAATTACCATCAAATATAAGTTTCCTATCCTTTTCATTAATGAATTATTAGATGAATTACATGGAGAAAAATTCTCTACTAAGTTGTATCTTCGTTCGAGATATCATCAAATCAGAATGAGACAGGAAGACATTCCTAAAACAGATTTTAGAACACATGAAGGTCATTATGATTTTTTGGTTATGCCATTTGGATTGACTAATGCACCATCAACATTTCAAAGCTTGATGAATTCTATTTTCAAGCCCTTCCTTAGAAACTTTGTGTTAATATTTTTTGATGACATACTAATCTACAACAAATCTTGGGAAGATCATGTACAACATGTTGACAAAGTATTACAACTATTGGAAGAGAAACAAATTTATGCAAATCCTTCCAAGTGTGCCTTTGGGGTTCAAGAAGTGGAATATTTGGGTCATATTGTATCTCATGAAGGTGTAAAAGTGGACCCTAACAAAATTAAATCTATAAGGGAATGGCCAATTCCCAAAAACTTGAAGAAACTTAGAGGATTCTTAGTATTGACAAGATATTACCGTAAGTTTGTCAAGAAATATGGTCAAATAGAAGCACCTCTAACAACATTATTAAATAAGGAAGCATTTTATTGGAAATAAGAAGAAACCAAAGATTTTTAAAAACTTAAGGAGGCTATGTGTACAACTCCTATCTTGACCACACCTAACTTCACAAAAACATTTATTGTGGAGTGTGATGCCTCAGGCCATGGAATTGGTGTAGTTTTAATGTAGGAAGGAAGGCCCATTTCCTTTGAAAGAAGACAACTTAAAGGAAAAAACTTAGTCAAACCCATTTATGAAAACTAAATGTTGGCCATAATACATGCAGCTCAGAAATGGAACCCCTACCTAATAGGAAGACACTTCAAGGTAAAAACAGATCATGATAGTTTGAAGTACTTTTTGGAAAAATAGTTATCTTCAGAAGAGAAACAAAAATGGGTTAAGAAGATGTTGGGTTATGACTTTGAAATTATATACAGAAAAGGAAAACATAATGTTGTGGAAGATTCCCTTTCCAGAAAAGAAGAAGAAACATAAGGTTCACTATCTACTATTTCTAGTAAGCAATCAGTTTGGTTGGAAGAAGCAAGGATAGAATGGAATCAAGATCAAGAGGTATGAAAGATCATTCAAAAACTACATGAAGACCCTAGTTCAGTAGAAACATTTGTATGGAATAATTCTTTTCTATGGTATCATGATCACCTATACTTATGTAAGAATTCCCAAATCAAACAAAATATCCTTGTAGAATTGCACACTTCTCCTATAGGGGGACATTCAGGATTCTTGAAAACATACCACAGAATCAAGATGGATTTTTTCTGGTAAGGTCTTAAAAATGATGTTCAAAACTTTGTCTGAGAATGTCTAGTTTGTCAACATAATAAGGGAGAGACAATCAATATTCCAGGTCTCCTACAACCATTAGTTATACCAAGCCAATGTTGGGAAGAATTTTCCATGGATTTCATTACAGGTTTACCAAAATCAGAAGGAAATACCCTAATAATGGTAGTAGTGGATCAAATAACAAAGTATGCCCACTTTTTCTTTCTTTCTAATGCTTTTAAAGTGTTCAAAATCATAGGTATTCCAATGGAGGACGAACACCTTCAATAACAACTCACACAACCAGATCAAAGATAAACACACTTATGTTTTGACATGGTAAAACCCCTACGGGGAAATATCCATGGCCCCGACCAACGCGACCACTTGGAGCAGCTTATTAAATCAAAAGAAAAAGATTACAGACATATTTTACAAGATATTCTCTCACAATCGATCATTGAAAAATGAGCCTCCATGCTCTTTAAATAGAGATCATGGACCAATCGAGTGTTAGGCCACAGATCAATGGTCAATAAGATTGAGGATAATATGAACCGTCGGATCACTCTATGTCAGGAACATATCGTGACCGTTGAATTTCCTAACTAAAAATGCATACTAATGCATACTAAAGAAACACACTTTTACCGAACAACACATTAGACCAAGTAGATCTTAACTAACTCCTAAGTGTCTAAATATCCTAACATCCCCCCTTAAGAACAACTTGGGATAGGATTGAAGGATTTACATTCGTGACACAATAGGAGAAGGAAGGAGGCATTAGATACTATCCCCCCTTAATTACAACTTCCAGAACTCCTAACATAGATCAAATTTGGAAAACTTCACTTCTGTAAGAGACTTTGTGAAAATGTTTGCAACTCAATATTTTGTAGTGAAAAAGAGAACTTCAATAACCTGATCATGAATGAGATTTCTGATGAAGTGAATGTGTATCTCAATGTGCTTGTTGCGCTGATGTTGAAATGGGTCTTTGGAGAGCTTTATGTCACTCTAATTGTTGCACCAAAGGATGGTCGGATGTTGTTGCTCGAATCCAAACTCAGAAGGGATTTGCTGAAGCCACAAGGCTTCCTCATTTGCATTTATTGTTGCTTGGTACTCTACTTCTGCTGAAGAAAGTGCAATATCCCATTGCTTCTTATAGGCCCAAGTGACAAATCCTGAACCAAGGATAGAAACATAACTTGTAGTATACTTCTGATCATTAGGGTCGTTGGCCCAATCTGAATCAGTGAAACCAACCAATAAAGGAGTCCCCCGTCAATTTGTAATGTATCCCAAACTGAACTGTACCACAAACATAGTGAAGTATCCTTTTAGGTACTTTCCAATGGATTTCATGGGGTTTTGTCATATACTGGGAAACAAGACAAACAACAAAGGAAAGAACAGGACAGGTATGAGTCAAGTATAAGAGGCTACCAACTAACTGACGGTACAGGGTGGCATCAACTTCGGGAGAAGTACAAGTGGCAGTAATCTTGACTCCAGACTAGAAGGGAGAAGGGGTTGATTTACAATCATCCATGTGAAAGCGATGAACAAGGTCACAAGCATACTTAGACTGGGAAATAAAAATTCCTTCATTGGTTTGCAAAACTTGGAGACCAAGGAAATAGTGCAAAAAAACTAAGTCTGTCATTTCAAATTTCTTCTTAAGGTTGGTTTTCACATGGTTTAAAAGTTTTGAGTCACTACCAGTAAGGATAAGGTCATCAAAATAAGAGACAAGGATTATGAGATGGATTCCTACTTTCTTGGTATCGACATTAAGATTAGAATGGCAGCTAGAGAATCTGGTGTCAATAAGAAAGTTGTCCATTTTGGCATACCAAGCTCGGGGAGCTTGCTTAAGACCATAAAGAGATTTCTTAAGGAGAAAAACAAGGATAGATTCATTCTAGACATATCCAGGAGGTTGTTCCATGTAGATTTTTTCTTGCAAATCTCCATGAAAGAAGGCGTATTTAACATCCATCTGTTGAAGGGCGAAATTGACTGTTCGTCAACTGGGAGAGTGGAACCGGTCTGGGGTTGTCTAAATAACCCAAGCCGTTTGGAATGGACCACCCTGACGAGTTTAACGGCTTTGTTGGCCGCTCTAAGGTATTTTAAGAAAACCAAAGAGAAAACTAATCTAAACTAACTAATCTAAAAACAAATAAAACAAACTGAAACTAAATAAAACTAATAAAACAAACTAAAATTAACTAAAAACAAACTAAAACTAACTCACTAATCTAATTAAAACAAACTACTAAATTAAACTAAAACTAAATATAAACTATTCTAACTATTATATACAATCTACTGCTTTCTATTATAATAACTCAAATCAACTATCTAATTACCAACAACAATATTACTTATTCACAAATGTACACTATAAATAGTCTACAGATTTAATTAAAACCTGCAAAACTCATGTGTTTTCTGCCCTAAGACAGACGAGAATATTTTTGGCTTTTATATTTTATGAAAAGGAAATAAAACTTACTGAAATTAAACAATTTAATATATTTACTGAAATTAAACAATCTAATATACTAATTCTATCTAAACTAATAAAAATAGTAAACAAACAAGCGACTAACTGACCTGGAAGCGCTCCTAATTTGTCCTATGTATGATGACTTCGAAGCTGGTCAGAGGAAGGAAACTCGCACCGGTTAACCCAAAATCTTTTCGTAAATGATTAGTTGTGCTGCTCTTTGAATTGTTAATAGGACAAACAAGACATAAAAAATCATAACAATCTTATGATTATAAATTTCTGCAATAAGGGAAACCTGTTATGCAAAAACTTATATTAAATAATTCAACTCATGAAGAAGATAAA
>JZKD02S2267847.1:0-22793 GCA_000966675.3 Picea glauca | reverse complement strand
TTATATTGTTTGTTCTTTGCAAAAGTCTTCCACAATTTGCTCATCCTTCATTGTACTATTCATGTGAATCTTTATCAATGTATTTCTTTATCTCCTCTAGTATTGCCTCCGAGGATTTTTCGTGAGTTTTAATGAAAAATTGTGCCCTTGTCTGTGCTAGTGTTAGTTGGTTTCTTCTAGCATAGTTTTTCAACTAATTCTCTAACTTCCTCTTCCACCACTCACGAATTGCCTCCATACTCAACATTTATGGATGCATATAACTATTTTATAATCTTTGTTTGTGTGCTAGTGACAATAAAAACAATGTTGTCATCTATGGGATTACACACAAAACCAATCACCAATAATGCAATTACATAGCTATAATATACAACAATGTAACAACCCTAATTAATTTTTTACTTGTCATGGTTGTTAAATTAAATTTAATTAATTATTAAAATAAATTCATTGAGTCTTTTATTATAATATTATTAAATTGGTAGGTGAAGTAGTTAATGGGAGGGATAGGGTTGTTGAGGAATTAATGGGGGGATAAGGTAGTTGGGGAATTGAATGAGGGAAAGGGATTCGAGGGAGGAAGATGAGGAAGAGGGCAGAGTTCTTGGATAGGGATTTTGGGATTGTTTTGTTTTGAGGAGAAAATTGGGGGGAAGAAGGAGGAAGAAATTCTGAAAGGAGTAGGAGATTGGTGAATAGATTGGTTTTTTGGGGGGGGAACTCTCATAGGGACACTATTGTTGCTGGGAATTTTGGGCTCAAGGGCCAGGAAACTACAAGGATTCTTGGAGCTAGGGATTCATAGAGGTTGTTTGTAGCTGGCTTGGAGGTTAATATTCAGTTTGGGGTAGTTTGGGAAAAGCAAAGAAAATAAAAAAAGGGGCTAAATCAACTAATCTACAGGTTGAGGTATGTATATTATGCATTTTACTAGTTGATCTGCGGTTATTATGTTGTTATTATGTTTTTTTTATTATTATGTTACTATTTTTATACTTCCTGGTATAAATATTAGTAGATATTTATTTATTTTTAGGCTTTGTATGGAAGGCCTTACATATGGTATCAAAGGCCGGTTTCAAAACTGAAACCTAGGCTTGACCACCCACATAACTATACAATCTATTCCCAAAACCTACATCCTAGAAAACCTTTATTTACAACCCATAAAACCTATGAAGACTACCCAGAAGAACCCTATCTAAATGCAAAACAATATTTTAATTGCATATAGACGTATAGATCTTATTTACAGTTCTTATAGCTGAAATTTACAAAAAAAAAACACATTTCGAATTGCAGCACTACCAAACGCCCCAAATCATAGGAGTGATGAAAATCATCTATGCACTGTGCGGCTCCACTGATCCAATAACTCTCATCCCTTGTTCTAGCATTATAAATTGTTCCACGGTTTATTTTCGCGCAGTCTCATTCTCTTCCCCGAAATGTTTCAGGAGCTTGAGTCATGTCTCTATGAACTACTCAGGTACGAGGTGAAAGATATTACATATGCCATCCCTTGTCGCATCGATCGTAAAGAAGCATCACTTCCTCGTGCAAACCACTCTAGCACTGCTCGCAGTTTTGATCCAACTGTTGTTCTGAGTTCAAGTCCCCCTCTTTCAAATATTTGATTTCTTTGCAAGATCTCTATGTCCTCTTCACCTTTGGGCAACCTTGAGGTCCTCGTCTAGAGGTCAATTCCTCCGCGGGCCTCTTCATCCCTCTCTTACATTTCTGCATCGATTTTCCAGAGTTCGTCCACATTTGATAAACCTAGTAATCATACAAATTCTTCTCATAAATTTGACACAGATCAGAATTTGAATGTGTGGTACTTACGGTGTGAGGGATGAGGATCCACCATCACCTCTCCCCATTTCTTCTCCTGCAGGACCCTCACGAAACCATTGTGGCACTTGACAGTGTTGAATAGGTTGCACAAGTCCATCTCCTACCCTTGGAAAACCATTGGATGGCTCTTCAAGCTGATGAATGGCCTGCAACTTTGTCGGTAAAGAGAATGTTTGCAAATCCTGAGAAAACGGTGGTTTCCAGCTCTTCGAAGGGACAATACTGCAAATCCCATAGGGCTCAACCTTGACCTTGATATTCTCGATGAATCTTATGGAGGTCCCCGAACTCTTCTTCCATAGGGTATAATACTGGTGCAAGCGGTATATTTATGGCTCCAAACACCCACGAAATCTCATTTTTTTATGCCCATTGTTGATTCCATTTGAGGATTGACTTCCTTCTTAATCACGAAAGATGATTTAGGATCCTCTACATCGATGGGTATCGAAACAACGCTCTTAGAATCAGGCTTCAAAGGGTTGTTCCCTTTGATAACTAAGCTCAAATCTGCGAGGGATTATTAGTAGGACTGTGGACTGGAACTATGATCGTCTTCGACTTTAGCTTGGGCACACCCCAATATTCCTAATCTGGTTTTGTCGGGGTCATGGTGGCTGCAACGTACGGGTGATAACTGTAAGGACTATGATACGATCTTCTCTATGGAAATCAATCCCATGACCTGCCAAAAAAGAGGTATTTCATAGTTTTTTTTGCGATGCCCCCCTCCCCCGCACCACCACCAGTGCCTAAACCCAACAAGGAGAGATCCATACAGGTAGCATACCAAGATCAGGTGATCAAGCTATCAAGTGTTGAAGCCCAGAGGAAGGAAACCCATGGGCTAAAGAGTGCACTATGTGTCCATGCGAATTGGGAGGGTTGGGCATGTGGGTCTCACATAAGAACCCATATTTACCACCCGGCACCTCATACCTTCATACACCCAAACCCTAAAACCCTGAGCCCTTTAATAAATTATTATTATTATTATAATTATAATCGTTTTATTTTTATTTATTTATTTATTATTTATTTATTTGATTATTTTGAGAAGAGATAGAGAGAAGAGGGAGATCTGTTGGTTAAGAGCGCAGATCAAAACTGTATGCTTTCATTTTAATATATTATAAAGAACAATTATGTGGACGTAGCCCTAGGAGAGGGTGAACCACATATATTTGTCTTGTGTGTGTGATTAATGTTGTGTTATTTTTCCTTGATATACTGTTATTGCATTGTTGTGGTAGATATGAAGTTGTATGGAGTATATCTAAGTTGATAAGTGATATAGGCATGTTGTATTGTTCTAGTATTGGATCCATTTGGTATTCCCCTTGGTTATAGACACTTTTTTCCTATAACCCCCCCATAGTTGCTTCGGGTGAGACTGCATCTGCTTCGTATGTGTAGCCAAAAGGGCCAGTACTTAGGGCTTATTGGTGTGCTATTGGATCTGAACCCTGGGTCTTCCCCTGTGCCAACAAATGGTTCTATTGCCGGGACAGGAATCTTCTTGAGGGAATGTCAAGGGGGTTCCCACCAAAGATAGAGATTCAAAAGTGGATACAAGATCAAGAAAAGGACTTCCCTGAAGCCCAGAACAAGAACCCTAATCTGAGTACAGAGGATTGGTTGGAGAGACATATTTTTATTGATATACACGAGATATTATTTGGAGGAATCCATCATGAACTATATGAGTGGTTAGCCAGGTTGGTAGATACCTAGTTTGAGGTCTGATCTAGACCTCCTGTAGTTTGGATGTCGACATTGATCAAGAATGTCAAAAGAGTTGATAACGTTGTGTCAAGAGAAGTATATCATTGGTTCGATAGCACCATTGGAGGCTACATCACCAAGTTTGTTATTGACAAAGTAGAGTCGTATCACCAAGCCGATAGATATTTTTTCAAGGAACCCAGAGGAAATTTTTTTACACTTTATGAAGTTGAGAATCAAGATCTTTTTGCATGAGAGGAACATATTGAAGATACAGTATATTGGTTGAATCTGAAAAGGATAATGTTCAAAAACTCAGACGATGATAGCGACACAAAGGCTGGACATATGCATAATGGGAGAGTGTTCAGAGAAGTTCATCTTGCGAACCTGTTCAAGAATAAATACGAAGACGAGGGTTTCTACAGTGGAGAAGAAGTAGATCTGACCAATGAAGAGCATTCAGAACCCGCTAGGGAAGAGGAAGAGAAAGTCGAAGAACTTCGTCGGGACGAGCCAGAAACTTTAGGAACTGAACAGATTGTTGAAGTAAGTTCTATTATCCCTCCTGTTGATTCAGTAGTATTAAGAAATCATAGTAATCAAAGCCACCAGAGCATCCATAGCTCAATCACTAGTAGTCCACCACATACTCAGTCAGGGACCCTAGGAAGATCTATGGCAGATGAGATGAGATTCCCTATCTTTAGGGGAGATGGATCTAAAGATCCTGACCAACACTAGTTCCTATGTAAATCCATATGGAATATTAAGAATGTCACCGATGAAGCAATTAAAAGAACCCAGTTTAGTACTACCCTAAGAAATCGTGCACTAAGCTAGTACACGAAGCTTGTCCAAGGACTTGCGTAGCCTAGGCCACTGAATGAGATCAAGAATGTGATTATTGCAGAATTGAAGAAACCTAAGTTGGAGTCCCAATGTATTAAAGAACTGAAGGAGATCAAGCAGAAGGTAGCCGAGCCAGTTTGGGAGTTCAATCAGAGATTCAAGACCCTAATAGACCGATTGACTTTTTAGATTCCGGATGAGAAAAAAAAGGAATGGTTCATTGTTTCCCTCTTACCACACATCAAAGTTCCTCTGATGCAGCAAAAGATAGCTTCATAGGCTGAAGCACTAGAGATCACCATGAATTTATAATCAGCCCCTATGGAAGAATCCATCTCAGGTATGAGTCAGATATTGAGTCAGCTAACTAGTTTGTCTTTGTAGGTCGAAGATATGAAGAAAGACAAGGGAAAAAGATAAAAGAGAAGACATTTGGTGTGTTAGATGCAAATCAGAAGGCCATGAAAAGGAGAATTGCCCTCTATTCCATGAGTACTTAGCCTCTGGAGCCCCAAGCCCTTTGAACCAAATCACCTTACCTTGGTGCTAGGTATGCATAAATAGGCATCGCCCTGGTGAGTGCTATTACATGAAAAAATATGTTCATACACCCACAAATTTGTATTGCACGTTCTATAAGTCCATGGGACATGATGATAGGGATTGTAGGGCTTATGATCTCATGTATGAAAGGTCAAGAGACATATACTTCAAGGCGAAGTACAACAAGAAGGAAACTCTATGCAGTACAACTCCCCTGGGAGAGGAAACTTCAATCCTCATGGTGGTTTTAGAGGAAGAGGACGAGGAGGAGGTATGGGTCGAGGCCAAGGACAGATCATTTGTTATAAATGCACACAGCTAGGACACTTGGTAAGGGACTGTCATAACCCTTGCACTACTTGCAGCTATTGCAACTCCTTGGAGCATGTTATTGAAGAATGTTCAACACTGCTGGCTAAACTTCAAGAGAAACGAGGACCTCAATAGAACCTACAGATACAGTTGATCAAAGATTAACCTCGCGGAAAAGACTCTAGAGTCATTTTTATTACTAGAGGAGGAATTGTTACAGGATATGACATAATGATCCAAGGGAAGACTACAAAAGATTCAAGAATTAGGAAAGTTGCAGAGAAGACCCAAACCTTTGATGCAAAGAAAGAAAGACAAATATTTGAGGAAGCAATAAAATAGTTCAAAGGAGACCAAGGTTCTTTATCAAAGACAAGGCCAGAAGTAAGAGAGTATGGAATGCCTCAGGCATTTGATTGGTCTGCTTCACCAAGAGAATAAAAAGAGGTAAGAAAGCTCATGGAATTTCTATATACTTGTGTTAAGTTGATTCAGGATGAGAGCGTTGTCCAAGAACTACAAAATTTAATCAGACAATATGAGCTAGGAAATATAGACCCCCTACTGAATAGGGAAGTACAACAAATCGGTAAGAAGAGAAGGACCAATAAGGAATTACATTTGAATGCTCAAATAGGAGAATATGATATAGATTATGTAGTCCTCGACTTACGGTCGGAGGTCAATGTCATGACAAAGCAAACTTGGGAACTAATGGGAAAACCTAGGCTGATCTATTCCCCTATCAGGATCACGATGGCTAATCAGCAGGTTGTAAGCCCCTTTGGCAGACTAGAAAATGTCCCTGTGGACATTGATGGAGTAAGAACATTTGAAGATTTTGAGGTAATTCAGATAGTTGATGACAAATACCCTTACCCTGTGTTGTTAGGAATTGATTGGGCCTTCAATAATTCCACTGTGGTTGATTTAAAGAAGAGGCGTATGACTTTTTAAAAATATGGCCTTAGGGTCATTGCACCCTTATATCCAGATGAAGGTTAGCAATATATAGAGCCCATTAGAGAAGAATATCACGCATATGAACTGGAAAATATATACAAATTAAAAACCAGACAACATGATTACATTAATCCTACGGTCAATGGAAACTTAAGTTGGCGAAGTGATAGCGCATGTTCATCAAACTCAGAAGAAGCACTAGAGAATTGGTAGAATAAAATGTATGAAGTATCTACAAGAAAATGTGCTAGACTAACCAGAGAAGTTCACTGGATCGGCACAACAATAAGTAACTTACCCACCTTTGATGGTCTAAATCCTTTAGAAACCTTCTTGTTGGACTTTAAAGAGAGTGTACCAATGCAACAATGACTTTTGGCGATTGATGAGGCCCTAAGAGAAACCCCAGCAAGATGGTGAGGGGCACACAAAAGTAATATTACATATTAGGTACAGTGTTGTACCTTGATGATAGTGTGGTTCTCGGCACAAGTAGAAGGTTGTGAAGTTAGATACACAGGTCGAAGCTTCCCAAAGGACCATGTGTGAAGCTGTGAGGAAGCTTGGAGCACCATTCCTCAATAATAATGGGTACACAAATTCATCAACACACTGGACACGACACCTATCAATTGGTACCNAACAAGAACCCTAATCTGAGTACAGAGGATTGGTTGGAGAGACATATTTTTATTGATATACACGAGATATTATTTGGAGGAATCCATCATGAACTATATGAGTGGTTAGCCAGGTTGGTAGATACCTAGTTTGAGGTCTGATCTAGACCTCCTGTAGTTTGGATGTCGACATTGATCAAGAATGTCAAAAGAGTTGATAACGTTGTGTCAAGAGAAGTATATCATTGGTTCGATAGCACCATTGGAGGCTACATCACCAAGTTTGTTATTGACAAAGTAGAGTCGTATCACCAAGCCGATAGATATTTTTTCAAGGAACCCAGAGGAAATTTTTTTACACTTTATGAAGTTGAGAATCAAGATCTTTTTGCATGAGAGGAACATATTGAAGATACAGTATATTGGTTGAATCTGAAAAGGATAATGTTCAAAAACTCAGACGATGATAGCGACACAAAGGCTGGACATATGCATAATGGGAGAGTGTTCAGAGAAGTTCATCTTGCGAACCTGTTCAAGAATAAATACGAAGACGAGGGTTTCTACAGTGGAGAAGAAGTAGATCTGACCAATGAAGAGCATTCAGAACCCGCTAGGGAAGAGGAAGAGAAAGTCGAAGAACTTCGTCGGGACGAGCCAGAAACTTTAGGAACTGAACAGATTGTTGAAGTAAGTTCTATTATCCCTCCTGTTGATTCAGTAGTATTAAGAAATCATAGTAATCAAAGCCACCAGAGCATCCATAGCTCAATCACTAGTAGTCCACCACATACTCAGTCAGGGACCCTAGGAAGATCTATGGCAGATGAGATGAGATTCCCTATCTTTAGGGGAGATGGATCTAAAGATCCTGACCAACACTAGTTCCTATGTAAATCCATATGGAATATTAAGAATGTCACCGATGAAGCAATTAAAAGAACCCAGTTTAGTACTACCCTAAGAAATCGTGCACTAAGCTAGTACACGAAGCTTGTCCAAGGACTTGCGTAGCCTAGGCCACTGAATGAGATCAAGAATGTGATTATTGCAGAATTGAAGAAACCTAAGTTGGAGTCCCAATGTATTAAAGAACTGAAGGAGATCAAGCAGAAGGTAGCCGAGCCAGTTTGGGAGTTCAATCAGAGATTCAAGACCCTAATAGACCGATTGACTTTTTAGATTCCGGATGAGAAAAAAAAGGAATGGTTCATTGTTTCCCTCTTACCACACATCAAAGTTCCTCTGATGCAGCAAAAGATAGCTTCATAGGCTGAAGCACTAGAGATCACCATGAATTTATAATCAGCCCCTATGGAAGAATCCATCTCAGGTATGAGTCAGATATTGAGTCAGCTAACTAGTTTGTCTTTGTAGGTCGAAGATATGAAGAAAGACAAGGGAAAAAGATAAAAGAGAAGACATTTGGTGTGTTAGATGCAAATCAGAAGGCCATGAAAAGGAGAATTGCCCTCTATTCCATGAGTACTTAGCCTCTGGAGCCCCAAGCCCTTTGAACCAAATCACCTTACCTTGGTGCTAGGTATGCATAAATAGGCATCGCCCTGGTGAGTGCTATTACATGAAAAAATATGTTCATACACCCACAAATTTGTATTGCACGTTCTATAAGTCCATGGGACATGATGATAGGGATTGTAGGGCTTATGATCTCATGTATGAAAGGTCAAGAGACATATACTTCAAGGCGAAGTACAACAAGAAGGAAACTCTATGCAGTACAACTCCCCTGGGAGAGGAAACTTCAATCCTCATGGTGGTTTTAGAGGAAGAGGACGAGGAGGAGGTATGGGTCGAGGCCAAGGACAGATCATTTGTTATAAATGCACACAGCTAGGACACTTGGTAAGGGACTGTCATAACCCTTGCACTACTTGCAGCTATTGCAACTCCTTGGAGCATGTTATTGAAGAATGTTCAACACTGCTGGCTAAACTTCAAGAGAAACGAGGACCTCAATAGAACCTACAGATACAGTTGATCAAAGATTAACCTCGCGGAAAAGACTCTAGAGTCATTTTTATTACTAGAGGAGGAATTGTTACAGGATATGACATAATGATCCAAGGGAAGACTACAAAAGATTCAAGAATTAGGAAAGTTGCAGAGAAGACCCAAACCTTTGATGCAAAGAAAGAAAGACAAATATTTGAGGAAGCAATAAAATAGTTCAAAGGAGACCAAGGTTCTTTATCAAAGACAAGGCCAGAAGTAAGAGAGTATGGAATGCCTCAGGCATTTGATTGGTCTGCTTCACCAAGAGAATAAAAAGAGGTAAGAAAGCTCATGGAATTTCTATATACTTGTGTTAAGTTGATTCAGGATGAGAGCGTTGTCCAAGAACTACAAAATTTAATCAGACAATATGAGCTAGGAAATATAGACCCCCTACTAAATAGGGAAGTACAACAAATCGGTAAGAAGAGAAGGACCAATAAGGAATTACATTTGAATGCTCAAATAGGAGAATATGATATAGATTATGTAGTCCTCGACTTACAGTCGGAGGTCAATGTCATGACGAAGCAAACTTGGGAACTAATGGGAAAACCTAGGCTGATCTATTCCCCTATCAGGCTCAGGAATGCTAATCAGCAGGTTGTAAGCCCCTTTGGCAGACTAGAAAATGTCCCTGTGGACATTGATGGAGTAAGAACATTTGCAGATTTTGAGGTAATTCAGATAGTTGATGACAAATACCCTTACCCTGTGTTGTTAGAAATTGATTGGGCCTTCAATAATTCCACTGTGGTTGATTTAAAGAAGAGGCGTATGACTTTTTAAAAATATGGCCTTAGGGTCATTGCACTCTTATATCCAGATGAAGGTTAGCAATATATAGAGCCCATTAGAGAAGAAGATCACGCATATGAACTGGAAAATATATACAAATTAAAAACCAGACAACAGGATTACATTAATCCTACGGTCAATGGAAACTTAAGTTGGCGAAGTGATAGCGCATGTTCATCAAACTCAGAAGAAGCACTAGAGAATTGGTAGAATAAAATGTATGAAGTATCTACAAGAAAATTTGCTAGACTAACCAGAGAAGTTCACTGGATCGGCACAACAATAAGTAACTTACCCACCTTTGATGGTATAAATCCTTTAGAAACCTTCTTGTTGGAATTTAAAGAGAGTGTACCAATGCAACAATGACTGTTGGCGATTGATGAGGCCCTAAGAGAAACCCCAGCAAGATGGCGGGGGGCACACAAAAGTAATATTACATATTAGGTATAGTGTTGTACCTTGATGATAGTGTGGTTCTCGGCACAAGTAGAAGGTTGTGAAGTTAGATACACAGGTCGGAGCTTCCCAAAGGACCATGTGTGAAGCTGTGAGGAAGCTTGGAGCACCATTCCTCAATAATAATGGGTACACAAATTCATCAACACACTGGACACGACACCTATCAATTGGTACCTTCAAGCAGAGCTACGCCTTATCACTACAGAATGGAAAGGTATGACTCGGAATTTTGTAACCACCTTCTTATTTGAAATTCAATATACTTCAGTAGATAAAGAACTACAGATTGTCAGACAGAAAGTATTTGAGGCAGCCTCTAGCCTCCCTTTAGAGCAAGACGAGGACGAATGGACTATGCCTCTACAAAATCTGCAAGATTGTTGCAACATCAATGTTGATGAAGATGATGATCCAAGAAAGGTGAACATTACAGAAATAGAAGGCCAAAGAGATGTGGAAGGAGTAGGAGTTGAGTTATCATTCATTGGACACCCAATCAATATTAAGAAGGTCAATATTGGAACAAAACAAACACTGAAGCTTGCAAATGTTNAGCTTCCCAAAGGACCATGTGTGAAGCTGTGAGGAAGCTTGGAGCACCATTCCTCAATAATAATGGGTACACAAATTCATCAACACACTGGACACGACACCTATCAATTGGTACCTTCAAGCAGAGCTACGCCTTATCACTACAGAATGGAAAGGTATGACTCGGAATTTTGTAACCACCTTCTTATTTGAAATTCAATATACTTCAGTAGATAAAGAACTACAGATTGTCAGACAGAAAGTATTTGAGGCAGCCTCTAGCCTCCCTTTAGAGCAAGACGAGGACGAATGGACTATGCCTCTACAAAATCTGCAAGATTGTTGCAACATCAATGTTGATGAAGATGATGATCCAAGAAAGGTGAACATTAAAGAAATAGAAGGCCAAAGAGATGTGGAAGGAATAGGAGTTGAGTTATCATTCATTGGACACCCAATCAATATTAAGAAGGTCAATATTGGAACAAAACAAACACGGAAGCTTGCAAATGTTGGATATTATTGGGATGTTGCCACTATTGACAAGATTACATAATTACTGCATGAATATCAGGACTTGTTTCCAACCAAGTTTACTGATATGAAGGGAATTAAAGGGTCTATGGGAGAGATGAGGATACCTATGAATCCATATGCTAGACCAGTCAAACAGAGACCCTACAGATTGAACCCTAAGTACAAAGAGAAAGTGAAAATTGAGCTCGACAGAATGTTGGAAGCAAGAATTATAGAACCTGTGGAAGAGTCAGAGTGGATTAGCCCTATGGTGGTACAAGACAAGAAGACAAGAGAGATCAGGATCTGTGTAGATCTCAGAAAGTTGAATGATGCTTGTTTGCATGATCCCTTCCCTACGCCATTCACTGACAAAGTGTTAGATAATGTGGGAAGCCAGGAAGTATATTATTTTATAGATGGATTTTCAGGATACCATCAAATCCGGATTGCCAAAGAAGATCACCACAAGACCACATTTGAAACAGAATGGGGCTCTTATTAGTATACAGTGATGCCATGTGGATTGAAGAATGCCCCAACCATATTTTCCAGGGTGGTGGTCGAAGCATTCAAGGATTTTTTGCATAAATTTCTAGAAGCATATTTTAATGATTGGACTGTTTTTAGTTTATTAATGAATCATATTGAATGTCTAAGGATAATGTTGGACAAATGTAGGCAGTGTCAAATTGATTTGAATCTGAAGAAGTGTATCTTCTTCTCACCGCTAAAATTGCCATTATAGTTGATCTGCCACCTCCTACTTCAGTCAAACAACTGCGCACTGCACTGGGACACACGAGATATTACAGGAAGTTCATCAAAGGATATGCTCAGATCACAGCACCTACGGATAAATTGTTGAAGAAATATTTTTAGTTTAGTTGGACAATAGAATGCCAGAAGAGCTTCGATACACTAAAACAGAAAATGGCCTGCGCCTATTCTAATGTTTCCAGATTGGAGTAAGGAGTTTCATGTGCATGTCGATGCATCTTCTATTTCCTTGGGAGAAGTGTTAGCACAACCTGGTGAAGGAGAGATTGATCATCCATTAGATTTTCCTAGCAGGAAGCTATCAACTGCAGAGGTCAACTACACCACCATTGAGTGAGAAGGGTTAGCCATGGTGTATACATTGCAGAAGTTTCACCACTACTTGTTGGGAGGAAACTTTAAAATGTTTATTGATCACTACATGCTGAACTACCTAGTCAACAAGCTAGTGTTGGGGGGAAGAATATGCAGATGGCTTATGCTATTTCAGGAATATGACTTTGAGATCATACTAAATCCAGGAAGAATGAACAAAGGTCCTGACCACTTGTCGAGGTTGGAACATGGAGAAGAGCCCACTAGTTTGGAGGATGCATTGTCGGATGCACAGCTGCTAGCCATTAGAAATATTGATGACCACTTTGCAAAAATAGTCAAGTTCCTGTCAACATGAATAGCAACTAATGAATAAATGATTCCCCAGAAGAAACAACTAGTACTGCACGCTGCAAACTTTTCGCTTATAGTTGGACAACTATACAAAATGGGACCGGATGAGATATTGAGAAGGCGCATTATGGAAGCAGAGCGACCTGTCATCCTCGCATAAGCTCACGAAGGCATCGCAAGAGGACACTATGTAGGGAAAGAAATTGCACAGAAGGTTCTTCGAGCTAGCCTTTGGTGGCCTACCTTACATAGAGATGCTAAAAACTATTCAAGAGCCTACGATGTATGCCAAAGATATGGAAAACCTTCCTGAAGGGATGAGATGCCACTAGCACCACTGTTGACCCTACAAGCATTTGAGAAATGGGCCATTGATTTCGTGGGACCTATAAACCCACGAGGAAATCACACAGGAGCAAGGTACATCATCACTACGACAAAATACTTGACCAGATGGGTTGAAGCAAGAGCAGTTAAGGATTGTAGTGAAACCACATTTGCGAGATTCATATTTGATGACATCATAACCAGGTTTGGATGACCCAAGATCCTTATGAGTGATCAAGGCACACATTTCATAAATAAGACTGTTGAATCCTTGACTGAGGAATTTGCAGTCCACCATCAGAAGAGCACACCTTACCATCCACAAGAAAATGGGACAGTGGAAGCGTTCAACAAGATCTTGGAAACAACACTAACCAATATTTGCAGTGTGAACAAGGATGACTGGGATTTAAGAGTACCAGTAGTACTTTGGGCCTATAGAACCACTTGCAAGAAGTTAACAATGCAAACCCCCTTCAAGTTGGTTTATGGTCTCGAAGATGTTGTTCCAATGGAATACTTGGTACCAAGCTTAAGAATTGTTGCCTTTACAGATATGGATGACACTGGTGTTGTTCAAGAGAGGCTTGCACAGTTGGTCAAATTGGAAGAAGACAGATTTGTTGTAGGATTCCATCAACAAGTACAGAAGAAAAGAGAGAAGGCCTACCATGATAGGCACATCAAGAAGAAGGCATTTAAATAAGGTGATTTGGTATGGGTATACGATAGTAATTTCATGAAGCATCCTGAGAAGTTCAGAATGCATTGGCTCGGACCATATGAGGTCGTTCATGTTACAGAAGGAGGATTTGCGTAGTTGAAGAATTTAAAGGGAGAATGGAAGGAAGGATTAGTGAATGGGAGTCAGTTGAAGTTGTACTATCACAACCAACTGCCTCGCATCTCTCAGTAGAAGCATAAGGAAAAGGGTCTAGGTACCAGGTGCAGTTGAAACTGGGTACCAGACACAGAAAAGACAGTCTGCACAAGGAGGAAAAGGAGACATAGAGCAGAAAGAAAAGGATACTATGCACGGTCTGAAGTCAAAATAAAACAGAAGAATCATATCTGAAGTGCCTTGAGATGAGTCACAGGTGACTGTTGGGGGCTTGTTGGCCCTTGGTTATGGAAGTAAGCAAAGAACAAGGAACACAAGGAAAAATGAGAACTTCGTAGAAGACACAGTGACTGTTACTAGGTCGAAGTGAGCAAAAGAGCAGAAAAGATGGAGCAAAGCCCGAGAAAGAAAGTTGTTGGATGAGGAGATCGAGGATGACAGATCAACAAGGAATAAGGATCGTGGAAAACTCAGCAAGTGAAAAAATCCACCGTTAGATGTTTTGGAACACCGCGTGAGAAAGAAGAAAAGATAGGCTGGCGAAGCCCTCAAAACGTGGGTCAAGTTGACCTAAGGTTTTTCTATCTAGGGTTTTGACACCTAGGCTTCAGCCTAAGGATGTCGGTGAGCTATTGTAATGTATAAATAAAGGTCAAGAGAACCTGGGTTGCGTTGTTGTCATTATTACTAGTCTTTATCTAATTGTTGTTGGTATGATCGTTGTTATTATTTGAGAGAAGTGCTAAGTATGAGATCCTTCTTGTATTGTAAGATCTTCAGCTGGGTGCGAAGATCAACCTTGCAGTTGGGTGCACAGGAAGGGGGAGAGATAGAGAGAAGAGGGATATTTGTTGGTTAAGAGCACAGATCATAACTGTATGCTTTCATCTTAATATATTATAAATCATAGTTCTGTGGACGTAGCCCTAGGAGAGGGTGAACCACGTATATATGTCTTGTGTGTGTGATTGATGATGTGTTATTTTGCCTTGATATATTGTTATTGCATTGTTGTGGTAGATATGAAGTTGTATGGAGTAGATCTNGTACAAAGAGAAAGTGAAAATTGAGCTCGACAGAATGTTGGAAGCAAGAATTATAGAACCTGTGGAAGAGTCAGAGTGGATTAGCCCTATGGTGGTACAAGACAAGAAGACAAGAGAGATCAGGATCTGTGTAGATCTCAGAAAGTTGAATGATGCTTGTTTGCATGATCCCTTCCCTACGCCATTCACTGACAAAGTGTTAGATAATGTGGGAAGCCAGGAAGTATATTATTTTATAGATGGATTTTCAGGATACCATCAAATCCGGATTGCCAAAGAAGATCACCACAAGACCACATTTGAAACAGAATGGGGCTCTTATTAGTATACAGTGATGCCATGTGGATTGAAGAATGCCCCAACCATATTTTCCAGGGTGGTGGTCGAAGCATTCAAGGATTTTTTGCATAAATTTCTAGAAGCATATTTTAATGATTGGACTGTTTTTAGTTTATTAATGAATCATATTGAATGTCTAAGGATAATGTTGGACAAATGTAGGCAGTGTCAAATTGATTTGAATCTGAAGAAGTGTATCTTCTTCTCACCGCTAAAATTGCCATTATAGTTGATCTGCCACCTCCTACTTCAGTCAAACAACTGCGCACTGCACTGGGACACACGAGATATTACAGGAAGTTCATCAAAGGATATGCTCAGATCACAGCACCTACGGATAAATTGTTGAAGAAATATTTTTAGTTTAGTTGGACAATAGAATGCCAGAAGAGCTTCGATACACTAAAACAGAAAATGGCCTGCGCCTATTCTAATGTTTCCAGATTGGAGTAAGGAGTTTCATGTGCATGTCGATGCATCTTCTATTTCCTTGGGAGAAGTGTTAGCACAACCTGGTGAAGGAGAGATTGATCATCCATTAGATTTTCCTAGCAGGAAGCTATCAACTGCAGAGGTCAACTACACCACCATTGAGTGAGAAGGGTTAGCCATGGTGTATACATTGCAGAAGTTTCACCACTACTTGTTGGGAGGAAACTTTAAAATGTTTATTGATCACTACATGCTGAACTACCTAGTCAACAAGCTAGTGTTGGGGGGAAGAATATGCAGATGGCTTATGCTATTTCAGGAATATGACTTTGAGATCATACTAAATCCAGGAAGAATGAACAAAGGTCCTGACCACTTGTCGAGGTTGGAACATGGAGAAGAGCCCACTAGTTTGGAGGATGCACTGTCGGATGCAAAGCTGCTAGCCATTAGAAATATTGATGACCACTTTGCAAAAATAGTCAAGTTCCTGTCAACATGAATAGCACCTAATGAATAAATGATTCCCCAGAAGAAACAACTAGTACTGCACGCTGCAAACGTTTCGCTTATAGTTGGACAACTATACAAAATGGGACCGGATGAGATATTGAGAAGGTGCATTATGGAAGCAGAGCGACCTGTCATCCTCGCAGAAGCTCACGAAGGCATCGCAAGAGGACACTATGTAGGGAAAGAAATTGCACAGAAGGTTCTTCGAGCTGGCCTTTGGTGGCCTACCTTACACAGAGATGCTAAAAACTATTCAAGAGCCTACGATGTATGCCAAAGATATGGAAAACCTTTATGAAGGGATGAGATGCCACTAGCACCACTGTTGACCCTACAAGCATTTGAGAAATGGGCCATTGATTTCGTGGGACCTATAAACCCACGAGGAAAGCACACAGGAGCAAGGTACATCATCACTACGACAAAATACTTGACCAGATGGGTTGAAGCAAGAGCAGTTAAGGACTGTAGTGAAACCACAGTTGCGAGATTCATATTTGATGACATCATAACCAGGTTTGGATGACCCAAGATCCTTATGAGTGATCAAGGCACACATTTCATAAATAAGATTATTGAATCCTTGACTGAGGAATTGGCAGTCCACCATCAGAAGAGCACACCTTACCATCCACAAGAAAATGGGACAGTGGAAGCGTTCAACAAGATCTTGGAGACAACACTAACCAATATTTGCAGTGTGAACAAGGATGACTGGGATTTAAGAGTACCAGTAGTACTTTGGGCCTATAGAACCACTTGCAAGAAGTTAACAATGCAGACCCCCTTCAAGTTGGTTTATGGTCTCGAAGATGTTGTTCCAATGGAATACTTGGTACCAAGCTTAAGAATTGTTGCCTTTACAGATATGGATGACACTGGTGTTGTTCAAGAGAGGCTTGCACAGTTGGTCAAATTGGAAGAAGACAGATTTGTTGTAGGATTCCATCAACAAGTACAGAAGAAAAGAGAGAAGGCCTACCATGATAGGCACATCAAGAAGAAGGCATTTAAATAAGGTGATTTGGTATGGGTATACGATAGTAATTTCATGAAGCATCCTGAGAAGTTCAGAATGCATTGGCTCGGACCATATGAGGTCGTTCATGTTACAGAAGGAGGATTTGCGTAGTTGAAGAATTTAAAGGGAGAATGGAAGGAAGGATTAGTGAATGGGAGTCAGTTGAAGTTGTACTATCACAACCAACTGCCTCGCATCTCTCAGTAGAAGCATAAGGAAAAGGGTCTAGGTACCAGGTGCAGTTGAAACTGGGTACCAGACACAGAAAAGACAGTCTGCACAAGGAGGAAAAGGAGACATAGAGCAGAAAGAAAAGGATACTATGCACGGTCTGAAGTCAAAATAAAACAGAAGAATCATATCTGAAGTGCCTTGAGATGAGTCACAGGTGACTGTTGGGGGCTTGTTGGCCCTTGGTTATGGAAGTAAGCAAAGAACAAGGAACACAAGGAAAAATGAGAACTTCGTAGAAGACACAGTGACTGTTACTAGGTCGAAGTGAGCAAAAGAGCAGAAAAGATGGAGCAAAGCCCGAGAAAGAAAGTTGTTGGATGAGGAGATCGAGGATGACAGATCAACAAGGAATAAGGATCGTGGAAAACTCAGCAAGTGAAAAAATCCACCGTTAGATGTTTTGGAACACCGCGTGAGAAAGAAGAAAAGATAGGCTGGCGAAGCCCTCAAAACGTGGGTCAAGTTGACCTAAGGTTTTTCTATCTAGGGTTTTGACACCTAGGCTTCAGCCTAAGGATGTCGGTGAGCTATTGTAATGTATAAATAAAGGTCAAGAGAACCTGGGTTGCGTTGTTGTCATTATTACTAGTCTTTATCTAATTGTTGTTGGTATGATCGTTGTTATTATTTGAGAGAAGTGCTAAGTATGAGATCCTTCTTGTATTGTAAGATCTTCAGCTGGGTGCGAAGATCAACCTTGCAGTTGGGTGCACAGGAAGGGGGAGAGATAGAGAGAAGAGGGATATTTGTTGGTTAAGAGCACAGATCATAACTGTATGCTTTCATCTTAATATATTATAAATCATAGTTCTGTGGACGTAGCCCTAGGAGAGGGTGAACCACGTATATATGTCTTGTGTGTGTGATTGATGATGTGTTATTTTGCCTTGATATATTGTTATTGCATTGTTGTGGTAGATATGAAGTTGTATGGAGTAGATCTAAGTTGATAAGTGATATAGGCATGTTGTATTGTTCTAGTATTGGATCCACTTGATATTCCCCTTGGTTGTAAACACTTTTATCCTGCAACCCCCCCATATCTTCTTCGAGGGAGACTGCATAAGCTTCGCAGGTGTAGCCAAAAGGAAGAGTATTTAGGGCTTGTTGGTGTGCTCTTGGATTTGAACCGTGGATCTGTCCCTGTGCCTACATCATGTATGAATGGAAAAAATAATGTGATGTTGCATTCATCGAGCTTAAGAGGTTACTAACTAGTGCACCAATTCTATGAGTGATGAATATGGAAAAAGACTTCACAGTCTGCACGAATGCCTCGAAGCAAGGATTGGGGGGCATGCTAATGTAGGATGGGGGAGTGATAGTGTATGCGTCAAGAAAGTTGAAGCAACATGAGAAGCTTTATGCTACTCATGATTTAGAGTTGGCACCTGTAATACTAGCTTCGAAGCTTGGAGGCATTATCCATCTACATGGGTTACCCAAGAAGATCATTTCAAATAGGGACTCCCAATTCACATCTAGGTTTTGGAAAAGTTTACAGTCAGCATTGGGAACTCAATTGAACTTAAGCACAACATATCATCCTGAAACGGATGGGAAAACTGAGAGAGTAAATCATGTTATGAAAGACATGCTTAGGATGCATGTTATGGATAATCAAACCCATTGGGAGAAGTTCCTACCTTTGGTAGAGTTCGCCTACAATAACATTTTTAATAGCTCCATTGGAATGCCACCATATGAATCTCTGTATGGAAGGCCATGCAGGACACCATTGAGTTGGGAAAGGTTGGAAGACCAAGTGATAGTTGATTCAGAATTGATTCAAGAGATGGAGGAACAGGTGATTCATATTAGGCAGTGACTAAAGGAATCACAGGATAGAAAAAAAAGTTATGTTGATGCACACAGGACTGACCGAAGTTGTAAAGTGGGAGATCAAGTTTTCATTTGTATTAGGCCTAATAAGAGTACCATTCATTTCGGGAAGGGGATAAAGTTGTCGCCTCGATTTATAGGATCATTAAAAAACCAAGAGAGAATTGGACTCGTTGCCTATCGTCTCATACTTCCACCCCACTTGCATAAAACTCATAATGTTTTTCATGTATTTGTTCTACGTCATTATGTTTCTGACAAATCTCATAAACTGAATTGGAAGGAATTGCAAGTATCGAACGTGGGAACCCTCAAGGTAGAATCGTTACGCATATTGGACAGCTTGGGAATCATCTGGTTGAACAAGTTAAGGTCTAGTGGGACAAGTATATCCTAGGATTTTCTACTTGGGAGGATGTGGAGACCTTACAAAGAGATCATCCCTCACTTTTTTTACCACCTCGGGAATATGTTTTCCGAAGATTGGGTGTATGTAATTCCACCTTTTGACTTAGATAGCTAGAATTACTTAATGCCTAATCGTATTTTATTTTCTATTAACTGTGAAACTATTAATGATACACTTGAAATTTTAAGACATATGGACCTAGGTGAATNACCCCCTTCAAGTTGGTTTATGGTCTCGAAGATGTTGTTCCAATGGAATACTTGGTACCAAGCTTAAGAATTGTTGCCTTTACAGATATGGATGACACTGGTGTTGTTCAAGAGAGGCTTGCACAGTTGGTCAAATTGGAAGAAGACAGATTTGTTGTAGGATTCCATCAACAAGTACAGAAGAAAAGAGAGAAGGCCTACCATGATAGGCACATCAAGAAGAAGGCATTTAAATAAGGTGATTTGGTATGGGTATACGATAGTAATTTCATGAAGCATCCTGAGAAGTTCAGAATGCATTGGCTCGGACCATATGAGGTCGTTCATGTTACAGAAGGAGGATTTGCGTAGTTGAAGAATTTAAAGGGAGAATGGAAGGAAGGATTAGTGAATGGGAGTCAGTTGAAGTTGTACTATCACAACCAACTGCCTCGCATCTCTCAGTAGAAGCATAAGGAAAAGGGTCTAGGTACCAGGTGCAGTTGAAACTGGGTACCAGACACAGAAAAGACAGTCTGCACAAGGAGGAAAAGGAGACATAGAGCAGAAAGAAAAGGATACTATGCACGGTCTGAAGTCAAAATAAAACAGAAGAATCATATCTGAAGTGCCTTGAGATGAGTCACAGGTGACTGTTGGGGGCTTGTTGGCCCTTGGTTATGGAAGTAAGCAAAGAACAAGGAACACAAGGAAAAATGAGAACTTCGTAGAAGACACAGTGACTGTTACTAGGTCGAAGTGAGCAAAAGAGCAGAAAAGATGGAGCAAAGCCCGAGAAAGAAAGTTGTTGGATGAGGAGATCGAGGATGACAGATCAACAAGGAATAAGGATCGTGGAAAACTCAGCAAGTGAAAAAATCCACCGTTAGATGTTTTGGAACACCGCGTGAGAAAGAAGAAAAGATAGGCTGGCGAAGCCCTCAAAACGTGGGTCAAGTTGACCTAAGGTTTTTCTATCTAGGGTTTTGACACCTAGGCTTCAGCCTAAGGATGTCGGTGAGCTATTGTAATGTATAAATAAAGGTCAAGAGAACCTGGGTTGCGTTGTTGTCATTATTACTAGTCTTTATCTAATTGTTGTTGGTATGATCGTTGTTATTATTTGAGAGAAGTGCTAAGTATGAGATCCTTCTTGTATTGTAAGATCTTCAGCTGGGTGCGAAGATCAACCTTGCAGTTGGGTGCACAGGAAGGGGGAGAGATAGAGAGAAGAGGGATATTTGTTGGTTAAGAGCACAGATCATAACTGTATGCTTTCATCTTAATATATTATAAATCATAGTTCTGTGGACGTAGCCCTAGGAGAGGGTGAACCACGTATATATGTCTTGTGTGTGTGATTGATGATGTGTTATTTTGCCTTGATATATTGTTATTGCATTGTTGTGGTAGATATGAAGTTGTATGGAGTAGATCTAAGTTGATAAGTGATATAGGCATGTTGTATTGTTCTAGTATTGGATCCACTTGATATTCCCCTTGGTTGTAGACACTTTTGTCCTGCAACCCCCCCATATCTTCTTCGAGGGAGACTGCATAAGCTTCGCAGGTGTAGCCGAAAGGAAGAGTAGTTAGGGCTTGTTGGTGTGCTCTTGGATTTGAACCCTGGATCTGTCCCTGTGCCAACATCATGTATGAATGGAAAAAATAATTTGATGTTGCATTCATCGAGCTTAAGAGGTTACTAACTAGTGCACCAATTCTATGAGTGATGGATATGGAAAAAGACTTCACAGTCTGCACGAATGCCTCGAAGCAAGGATTGGGGGGCATGCTAATGTAGGATGGGGGAGTGATAGTGTATGCGTCAAGAAATTTGAAGCAACATGAGAAGCTTTATGCTACTCATGATTTAGAGTTGGCAGCTGTAATACTAGCTTCGAAGCTTGGAGGCATTATCCATCTACATGGGTTACCCAAGAAGATCATTTCAAATAGGGACTCCCAATTCACATCTAGGTTTTGGAAAAGTTTACAGTCAGCATTGGGAACTCAATTGAACTTAAGCACAACATATCATCCTGAAACGGATGGGAAAACTGAGAGAGTAAATCATGTTATGAAAGACATGCTTAGGATGCATGTTATGGATAATCAAACCCATTGGGAGAAGTTCCTACCTTTGGTAGAGTTCGCCTACAATAACATTTTTAATAGCTCCATTGGAATGCCACCATATGAATCTCTGTATGGAAGGCCATGCAGGACACCATTGAGTTGGGAAAGGTTGGAAGACCAAGTGATAGTTGATTCAGAATTGATTCAAGAGATGGAGGAACAGGTGATTCATATTAGGCAGTGACTAAAGGAATCACAGGATAGAAAAAAAAGTTATGTTGATGCACACAGGACTGACCGAAGTTGTAAAGTGGGAGATCAAGTTTTCATTTGTATTAGGCCTAATAAGAGTACCATTCATTTCGGGAAGGGGATAAAGTTGTCGCCTCGATTTATAGGATCATTAAAAAACCAAGAGAGAATTGGACTCGTTGCCTATCGTCTCATACTTCCACCCCACTTGCATAAAACTCATAATGTTTTTCATGTATTTGTTCTACGTCATTATGTTTCTGACAAATCTCATAAACTGAATTGGAAGGAATTGCAAGTATCGAACGTGGGAACCCTCAAGGTAGAATCGTTACGCATATTGGACAGCTTGGGAATCATCTGGTTGAACAAGTTAAGGTCTAGTGGGACAAGTATATCCTAGGATTTTCTACTTGGGAGGATGTGGAGACCTTACAAAGAGATCATCCCTCACTTTTTTTACCACCTCGGGAATATGTTTTCCGAAGATTGGGTGTATGTAATTCCACCTTTTGACTTAGATAGCTAGAATTACTTAATGCCTAATCGTATTTTATTTTCTATTAACTGTGAAACTATTAATGATACACTTGAAATTTTAAGACATATGGACCTAGGTGAAT
>JZKD02S2267836.1:10444-35691 GCA_000966675.3 Picea glauca | reverse complement strand
TCCAATTCCCCTTCATGTCACCTCCGTCATTTTTTTGTGTCCCCCCGACCACTCACATCCCTTTGCTTCCATGTCTTCTCCTTGTGCCAGATCACCTTTGCACCTTTTACACTGCATCTCTTGCACGCTGACACCTGCGCGTTCCTTGTCATCGCTATGCTACCATATCCTTCCACTTGGACATAGCTTGCTCATTGTGCCATGCGAGTTTTCACCAATCACCTCGCACCTCGCCATTGCCTTCCTCCATGACCGCCTTCCAGTTTACCCTGCAAGCATCCCGCAAAGATCTAGATGGCATAGTTTTAGAGTGCATCCAACTCGTTTTCCAGGTGTAGGAGTTGTCTCAGGCTCCATCCTGATCCCGATGCATACAGTTAATGAAGTGGAGTAAAGTGGTTGAAACATCGTCTCCCCCCATAAATGGAAGACTTGGAAGTTATGGTTAAGGAGACAGGACTGTCAGCGAGTCAGGTCCCTACTGAAGCACGTTTCGTCTGACAGGAGACTGCATGAATAGTCTGCAGAGAAGACTCTGAACGTAAATCCTTGAATGCATGACTCAAGCACACCTTTGCTTCTAGTGGCAATTTGTTCTGAGTAAATGAAGGCATTTTTGATATTTTGTTATGGTCGATGGTTGAGCCAGGCTCCTGCATTGTAAAATTTTGATGAAGCTTCTAAATATTTGGTTATGTAATTTTATTTGAGACTTCTTGTTTAGTTAAAGTTAGCTTCCTTTTCATCTTACTTGCCTCTGACACTGAAGTATCCATGATTGAAGGATTCACATGGATTGTTTTAACAGTATTGTGATGTATGTTTGATTGCAGTCCTGTTTTAATGTTCTTCNTCCAATTCCCCTTCATGTCACCTCCGTCATTTTTTTGTGTCCCCCCGACCACTCACATCCCTTTGCTTCCATGTCTTCTCCTTGTGCCAGATCACCTTTGCACCTTTTACACTGCATCTCTTGCACGCTGACACCTGCGCGTTCCTTGTCATCGCTATGCTACCATATCCTTCCACTTGGACATAGCTTGCTCATTGTGCCATGCGAGTTTTCACCAATCACCTCGCACCTCGCCATTGCCTTCCTCCATGACCGCCTTCCAGTTTACCCTGCAAGCATCCCGCAAAGATCTAGATGGCATAGTTTCAGAGTGCATCCAACTCGTTTTCCAGGTGTAGGAGTTGTCTCAGACTCCATCCTGATCCCGATGCATACAGTTAATGAAGTGGAGTAAAGTGGTTGAAACATCATCCCCCCCCATAAATGGAAGACTTGGAAGTTATGGTTAAGGAGACAGGACTGTCAGCGAGTCAGGTCCCTACTGAAGCACGTTGCGTCTGACAAGAGACTGCATGCATAGTCTGCAGAGAAGACTCTGAACGTAAATCCTTGAATGCATGACTCAAGCACACCTCTACTTCTAGTGGCGATTTGTTCTTAGTAAATGAAGGCATTTTTGATATTTTGTTATGGTTGATGGTTGAGCCAGGCTCCTGCATTGTAAAATTTTGATGAAGCTTCTAAATCTTTGGCTATGTAATTTTATTTGAGACTTCTTGTTTAATTAAAGTTAGCTTCCTTTTCATCTTACTTGCCTCTAACACTGAAGTATCCATGATTGAAGGATTCACATGGATTGTTTTAACAGTATTGTGATGTATGTTTGATTGCAGTCCTGTTTTAATGTTCTTCAGTTCCTGAAAATTCGAATCCAAGAAGATCTTGTTTTCTGAGTTTTTCCTCCTTAGGCTGCTGGAAGACTTGATGTCCAAAGCAGACTTCTACACTCTCCTCACCAGTGCTTCCTCCTACTCACCTTTACTACAACTAACTGACTGAAGTTGATCCAGACCTCAACTGCTTGTGCATGCTGGTCCAATTTTCTGAGTCAAAACGATATTATCTTGAGTCTACGCCCATTTGACCTCTTTAAATCATTCATTGTGACATATAACCTAATGGGTATTAGGCTTACCTTCAATGCAATCTGAAGGTGACTTCTAGTGCTAACATTTCTGGTGCCATTTCTGGGGAACGAATTGAAGACTTTTCCCTGGGTTGAATGACAAATCTTACTGATTCCAAAGGTGCATCAGAACCCAGTACCATTGAAGATTGCAACTTGCACCTGACAACTCCACTGCTTCAGTTGTGGCTTCGAAAGGAAAACAAACTAGGTCTAATCCACAACTGGCTTTGGAAACACTTGAAGATGACCCAGAGAAAATTATCAGGAAAAGGAAGACCCCTCAGGAAGGTACTTCAACTAATGTACCAGGTATTTATGGTAACTTTGCCAATCCCTTTTTAGAAACTCCAGTATCTGCTTCTCATTTTCCTGTTATACCATCTGTTGGAGTTTCAAGAACTTTAAATTTTGGGAGTTTTCCTGCTGATTTCTCCCCTCCTAGCCTCAATTTAGAAGAAGAAAAATTTGACTCTCCTATTTCCCCTAAAGTTGTACCATGGTTTAAACCCAGGACCTCAGAAGATTTTCCCACTCCTAGTTTTACCACTCCTCCCCCTATTAGAGTTGCTACATTTACAGACGGGGAAACCTCTGTTCCCTTAAGCCCTAAAGCCTTTTCTCCAAATCCTCAGCTATTTCCTCTCTCCCCCATAAACACAGTTCCAGTCTCCCCTATCTAAACCCCATCTCCTCCTGGTTCTCCTCCAGTTCACATTTCGATGGCAGGTGCGAATCCCCCTAGGAACATAATGGATGCCATAGTGGCTACTAGATATGCTCCCCTTGTTTTGCCTCAACCTATGAATGCTCTCCTGTATGGTGGCTACCTTAAGCAGTTGCCTAAGTTCACAGGTGAGGGAGACATAACTGCAGAGGAGCACCTTACAACCTTTTATAGTTATGCAAACAATTATGTCATTGTAGATGAGGATGTATGGATGAGAAGTTTTGTTCATAGCCTTGATGGTGAGGCTAGGAAATGGTTTAGGGACTTGGCTCTTGGATCTATTGATGGGATTGAAGCCCTAGATGATGCATTCTTAAGACATTGGGGGGACAAAAAGGATTTCCTTTACTATATTACAGAGTTTGGATCACTAAAGAAAGGAGACAGGGAATCTGTTTCTGACTTTTCAAAGAGGTTTAATAAAATGTATAATAAGATTCCTGCTAAGATTAAACCTACATAAAAATCTGCCAAAATCACATATTCTAGTGCTTTTGATCCTTATTTATGCCTCCTGTTAAGAGAAAGAAGAGCCACTTCCTTGACTCATATGCAAGATGCAGCCCTGGAAGTGGAGTCCAATATATTGGCAGTTGACAAGCTTAGAAGTAAGGCTGATAGAGACAGAGGAAAGGGTAGGTCTGAGGCTTCGACCTCTGGTTCCTCCGCTTCCCCCCCTCAAATGGATGAAGTAACCAAGTTACTAAAATCACTCTCTGCTAGAATGGAAAGGTTGGAAATAGAAGGGAAGCAGAGCTATAGAAATCCCCCTAATGCTGAAAATAGGGGTAACTTCAGAAAACCAAATAACCCCTTCCAGATTGTCCAAAGAGATCAAAGAGGCGGGGATATAGATGATCAGAGGATCCAGTCCCCTCTCCAAAATAACCTTCCTATTGATGAAGATGGAGAGGAGGAAGAGGTTGATCCTAAAATTCATTGTCTTGGAGACACCTCCTCATTTCCCCATTTAACCCAATCTGCATACGAGGAGTCTCTTATGGACAACCAACTAAATGAGATGAGTAACGGGGTGAAAGCCGGTAGCAGCCCAAATAAATATAACCTCAGGTCCAAAAAGAAAAAAGGAAAGTCTGACATTCCTGAGCAGCCTACCAGAGTAGAAAATCTTGCTAAAGATGTAGCAGACAACAACAAAGGTAAGAAAGCACAGAACCCCCCGCCAGTGGTCAAAATCCCTATCCCAAAAGTGAAGGATATTCTAAAGCCCCCCTCCTCTTTTAATTTTGAGCACGAAATTCAAAAATCAGAATCCATGTATCCCTTTCAGAGCTGGTCAAACATGAATATTTCAAAAGGTGCCGCTCTAAACTATTGTACCCCGAACCTTCCTCTCATGCCACAGACTTAGTAAATCTTCAAGATGAGAAGCCAACAATCATCTTAGGTCCTTTGATAGAATATAGAGATGATTCATCCCCTCCCTTCTATACCTCACTGAACATACATGACAAGGTGCTGCATAACTTTTTGATGGACTCAAGGGCATCTCATAATCTCATGCCCAAAACTATCATGGACGAACTTGGATTAGAAATCACAAAGATTTACCATGACCTATATTCCTTTGACTCTGGGAAGGTGAAATGTCTTGGGGTCATTAAGGATCTTGTTGTGACCTTGTTTCAGTTGCCCATGAAAAGTGTGGTCATGGATATCATGGTGGCTGATGTTCCCCCCAAGTTTGGCCTGATCTTGCCAATATCTTGGATAAAAAGACTTGGAGGAACCTTGTAGATGGACCTCACATATGCTACTATTCCTATGTTTGGGTGGGGAGCATATAAGACTTTACAGGGAAGCTCAACTAGTCTACATTATTAGTGACGAAGCAAACCCCACCAACCATCCTATTTTTCCCTTGATACTGATTTGGGATCCAGTTTATTGCAACTCACTAATGCTCCTAAGCCTCCCCTTGAAATCAGAAAACAATCCCTTACTTTTTGTGAATATTCTCCTACAATCACCTCTGTTTGGAAAATGTTCTTTGATGGAGCCTCTTCTAGGGAAGGTTCTGGGGCTGGAGTGGTATTTGTTTCACCTACTCAGGCAACTATATATCTATCCTACAAATTAGAATTTGAATCCACCAATAATGTGGAAGAGTATGAAGCTCTTGTTTTGGGATTGAGGGCTGCAAAGGACATGGGAATTGAAGAGATATCAGTGTTCGGGGATGCTGAATTGATTGTCCACCAGATCAAAAATATTTATTAAGCTAAGAACCCTAGGCTAAGAAATTATAGAAATGAAGTATGGGACCTAATTGACATTTTTTTCCTAGCCTTCAACATCTCATTTATTCCAAGAGAGGAGAATGCCATGGCTGATTCTTTGGCCATTTCAACAAGTAATTTTAGAGTCCCTCTGCCACCTAAACTCAGGTATGATGTAGAAGTGAAATATAGACCCTCTATACCTGACAATGTCAAGCATTGGAAGGTGTTTGAGGATTATCTTGAGATCAAAATATTCCTTGAGATTGTTGATGAGTTTTATTCCTTACACATTGATCAAGATCATGATTCTGAAAGTAATTCTCATACTGATGTTTTTCTGAACAAGATTGCTAATCATCATATTGTCCAGTTGCCTAGCGATCATATTCCAAAGGGACTAATCCCTTTGGAAATATTATTTGATAGGAATGATGTGGCAGTGAAGGTTAAAGGTTCAATTGAGGATGCTAATGTAGCTGAGTGAAATATTGGTACAGAGAAGGATCCAAAATTTGTCAAGTTGTCAAGCAGTCTGTCAAGGGAACAAAGGGCTGAATATGCTGAGCTGTTAAAAGAATTTGCTGATGTGTTTGCCTGGACATATGAAGATCTCAGAACATACGACACAAGTGTCATTGAACATAAGATACCATTGAAGGAGGAGGCCAAACCATTTAGATAGAAATTGAGACAGATAAATCCTATGGTGCTGCCTATCATGGAAAAAGAGGTTAAAAATCTTTTGGATGCCCAGATTATCATTCCTTTGAGATATTCTGAATGGGTAGCCAACCTGGTCCGAGTGAGAAAGAAGAATGGAGAAATCCGACTTTGTGTTGATTTCCGGAACCTGAACAAAAACTCTAAGAAGGATAATTACCCTTTTTCAAAGATGGAACACATATTGCAGAGGGTGACAGGTGCATATAGGATCTCCATGATTGATGGATTTTCTGGCTACAATCAGATCTCTGTCTTTCCTGAAGACAGAGAAAAGACAACATTCACTACTACTTGGGGTACATTCATGTATGCTAAGATGCCCTTTGGATTGATGAACACAGGGGCAGCCTTCCAGTGAGCCATGGACATCACCTTCATTGGAGAAAAGGATAAGTTTGTAGTAATCTATCTGGATGACATCACAGTTTTCTCCAGGTATGATAAAGAGCATTGTTATCATCTAAGAAGGGTGTTCTTGAAATGTAGAAGGTTTGGTCTCTCCCTGAATCCCAAGAAGTCTTTATTTTCCATGCAAGATGGAAAATTGTTGGGGCACATAGTATCAGCTCAGGGGGTCAGGATTGATTCAGACAAGGTAGAAGCTATCCAAACCTTGTCGCTCCCTAGATCCAAGAAAGAAGTTCAGTCTTTCTTGGGGAAAATTAATTTTCTGAGAAGGTTTTTTTATAATTTTTCTGAACTGGTAAAACATATTACAACCATGTTGAGGAAAGGAAATGAAATAAAATGGACTACTGAATCTTGTAGTTATTTTGACCAAATCAAGAAGGCATTGACTAAGGCACCTGTGATCATCAGTCCTAACTACTCCAAGGATTTTATGATTTTTTCCTTTACTTCTTTTGATACAGTAGAAACTATTTTATTTCAGAAGAATGTTGAAGGGTTAGAACAACCCATTGCCTTTTTCAGCAGAGCACTGAGGGATGCTGAGGTAAAATATGATATCATGGAAAAACAAGCCTATGATTTGGTTAAAGCCCTCAAATATTTCATGGTATATGTCCTGCATTCAAAGGTCATTGCATATGTCCCTTCAGCTTCTGTGAAGGATATTCTCATTCAACCCTACATAGACAGAAGGAGGAGCAAGTGGATTGCCAAAATCGTTGAATTCGATCTCGAAATAAAGCCCACCAAATTGGTTAAAGGCCAAGGTTTAGCTAGGCTGCTGGCTGAAGCTAATTGCAAATCTTTGGGGGTCAATTTCATTAACACTTGCTCAGAAAATCAATAACCTGAGTTGTTCGATACAGGCCCACAAGGAAACCCTTCGTTGGTGGAATGTACTTGGTACAAAGACATTATATTTTTTCTGCAAGCGTTGCGACCTCCTGATGGTATGGGAAAAAGCAAGGCAAGAGCTTTAAAGCTTAAATCAGTTATATACTGTCTTATTGATCAAGTCATGTATTGGAAAGACCCTCTGGGAGTTCTTTTGAGATGTTTAGACCCATAGGAGGCCCAAAAGATGTTTAATTTTTATGACAGTTTATGTGGGGGACATCACTTCTGGAGAACCACAGCCTATAAGATTCGAAGGGCTGGGTATTTCTGGCCTAGTCTATTCACTGACTTTATTGAAAAGATTAGATCTTGTGTTCCAACATTTCTAACAATGTTTCTCTTGTACGCTCTCGTACTTTCTCTATGCCCTCCTAGCAGAGTGTTTCAAAGTGTTCAGTAACTCTGAGCTGTGCTTCTTCCCACACAGCCTTTCTCTCCAAGGCACTTAACCATCTTGAAATTTCTCCCCGAGTCTGTGAATTATCCTAGTATGCCCTCCTGGCAGTCTCTCTTCTGACTCCACCGATTTCAGACACATACTCCTTGTGTCGGCTCACAGAGTTTCCTCTCTCTATCGGGCACTCCTTGCACTTAGCTTAGAGAACCAGACCTAATCAAACACACTCGTGGATAGAAAATTGTATCTCTATCCCTGCAGACAATTTCTAACCTTCATCTACAATTCAAATGCATACCAATGACATTCATAACACAACATCCATTACACAGAATTTGAAAATAGGAAAAACTGCCATTTTCTATTAATGGTAGAATGCCAAATTACAATAGTGGAGTCTGAGCTACAGCCGAGTCTCGACTCTCTGTGTTTCTCTCCTGGCTAACTCTATCTTAGATAACCTCCTATAGATTCCTATAGTACCTCTACCATCCAACACAACCCAACATAGCCTAATCTCTACTTTGCAACAATTACAAAGATTTATACAGGAGGGGCTCGACGAGCTTCCCTTGCAAGATAAACTAGTGGTGTCAAATCACCATTCAAAACATCTGTCTAATGGGAAAATCACAATGATGGAAATCTGCTCAAAATCAGATGCATATCCCTCCTTCCTTCAACCACTTAATGGAGACCTTATCTCCATCTTGTGCGAAGGCACAACTTGGCTCTTTCAGCTTGTCATCATTAAATGCCTGGATCATGCTTTTGATTCTCAAGGAAAAATGAGAGGGTGGCGCCTCTCCCTTCCTTGAATGCGCACCATGCGTGCTAATTTATTGGTGCATGTGGAGGTGGAGCGATATTCCTACATCAAGTAGTGGCTCTCCAACATGACTTGCATAGGTTGGTAGCAGATATCCAACATGACTTGTAGAGGATGGTGATGTTTGTCCAGTCTGACTAGCAGTGACTATATTTGTGCTCCCAACATGACTTGCAATGGCTAGTTTCTTTCCCCCAGCATGAGTTTCAAAAGCTGGTGACATGTCTTCAACATGAATTTAAATGGTTGGTGACTTATTGCCAATATGACTCGTAGTGACTAGACTTGTGCTTCTAGCGTGACTTGCAGCGGTTGGTTGCACAATTGGAGACCATGGTCCCGAGAAAGACTAGTTTTGAGAGATTGTGGGTTAAGAAGGGTTCTAGTATACACCATGGCCCTACTCGGTANCTGAATTGATTGTCCACCAGATCAAAAATATTTATTAAGCTAAGAAACCTAGGCTAAGAAATTATAGAAATGAAGTATGGGACCTAATTGACAGTTTTTTCCTAGCCTTCAACATCTCATTTATTCCAAGAGAGGAGAATGCCATGGCTGATTATTTGGCCATTTCAACAAGTAATTTTAGAGTCCCTCTGCCACCTAAACTCAGGTATGATGTAGAAGTGAAATATAGACCCTCTATACATGACAATGTCAAGCATTGGAAGGTGTTTGAGGATTATATTGAGATCAAAATATTCCTTGAGACTGTTGATGAGTTTTCTTCCTTACACATTGATCAAGATCATGATTATGAAAGTAATTCTCATACTGATGTTTTTCTGAACAAGATTGCTAATCATCATATTGTCCAGTTGCCTAGCAATCATATTCCAAAGGGACTAATACCTTTGGAAATATTATTTGATAGGAATGATGTGGCAGTGAAGGTTAAAGGTTCAATTGAGGATGCTAATGTAGCTGAGTGAAATATTGGTACAGAGAAGGATCCAAAATTTGTCAAGTTGTCAAGCAGTCTGTCAAGGGAACAAAGGGCTGAATATGCTGAGCTGTTAAAAGAATTTGCTGATGTGTTTGCCTGGACATATGAAGATCTCAGAACATACGACACAAGTGTCATTGAACATAAGATACCATTGAAGGAGGAGGCCAAACCATTTAGATAGAAATTGAGACAGATAAATCCTATGGTGCTGCCTATCATGGAAAAAGAGGTTAAAAATCTTTTGGATGCCCAGATTATCATTCCTTTGAGATATTCTGAATGGGTAGCCAACCTGGTCCGAGTGAGAAAGAAGAATGGAGAAATCCGACTTTGTGTTGATTTCCGGAACCTGAACAAAAACTCTAAGAAGGATAATTACCCTTTTTCAAAGATGGAACACATATTGCAGAGGGTGACAGGTGCATATAGGATCTCCATGATTGATGGATTTTCTGGCTACAATCAGATCTCTGTCTTTCCTGAAGACAGAGAAAAGACAACATTCACTACTACTTGGGGTACATTCATGTATGCTAAGATGCCCTTTGGATTGATGAACACAGGGGCAGCCTTCCAGTGAGCCATGGACATCACCTTCATTGGAGAAAAGGATAAGTTTGTAGTAATCTATCTGGATGACATCACAGTTTTCTCCAGGTATGATAAAGAGCATTGTTATCATCTAAGAAGGGTGTTCTTGAAATGTAGAAGGTTTGGTCTCTCCCTGAATCCCAAGAAGTCTTTATTTTCCATGCAAGATGGAAAATTGTTGGGGCACATAGTATCAGCTCAGGGGGTCAGGATTGATTCAGACAAGGTAGAAGCTATCCAAACCTTGTCGCTCCCTAGATCCAAGAAAGAAGTTCAGTCTTTCTTGGGGAAAATTAATTTTCTGAGAAGGTTTTTTTATAATTTTTCTGAACTGGTAAAACATATTACAACCATGTTGAGGAAAGGAAATGAAATAAAATGGACTACTGAATCTTGTAGTTATTTTGACCAAATCAAGAAGGCATTGACTAAGGCACCTGTGATCATCAGTCCTAACTACTCCAAGGATTTTATGATTTTTTCCTTTACTTCTTTTGATACAGTAGAAACTATTTTATTTCAGAAGAATGTTGAAGGGTTAGAACAACCCATTGCCTTTTTCAGCAGAGCACTGAGGGATGCTGAGGTAAAATATGATATCATGGAAAAACAAGCCTATGATTTGGTTAAAGCCCTCAAATATTTCATGGTATATGTCCTGCATTCAAAGGTCATTGCATATGTCCCTTCAGCTTCTGTGAAGGATATTCTCATTCAACCCTACATAGACAGAAGGAGGAGCAAGTGGATTGCCAAAATCGTTGAATTCGATCTCGAAATAAAGCCCACCAAATTGGTTAAAGGCCAAGGTTTAGCTAGGCTGCTGGCTGAAGCTAATTGCAAATCTTTGGGGGTCAATTTCATTAACACTTGCTCAGAAAATCAATAACCTGAGTTGTTCGATACAGGCCCACAAGGAAACCCTTCGTTGGTGGAATGTACTTGGTACAAAGACATTATATTTTTTCTGCAAGCGTTGCGACCTCCTGATGGTATGGGAAAAAGCAAGGCAAGAGCTTTAAAGCTTAAATCAGTTATATACTGTCTTATTGATCAAGTCATGTATTGGAAAGACCCTCTGGGAGTTCTTTTGAGATGTTTAGACCCATAGGAGGCCCAAAAGATGTTTAATTTTTATGACAGTTTATGTGGGGGACATCACTTCTGGAGAACCACAGCCTATAAGATTCGAAGGGCTGGGTATTTCTGGCCTAGTCTATTCACTGACTTTATTGAAAAGATTAGATCTTGTGTTCCAACATTTCTAACAATGTTTCTCTTGTACGCTCTCGTACTTTCTCTATGCCCTCCTAGCAGAGTGTTTCAAAGTGTTCAGTAACTCTGAGCTGTGCTTCTTCCCACACAGCCTTTCTCTCCAAGGCACTTAACCATCTTGAAATTTCTCCCCGAGTCTGTGAATTATCCTAGTATGCCCTCCTGGCAGTCTCTCTTCTGACTCCACCGATTTCAGACACATACTCCTTGTGTCGGCTCACAGAGTTTCCTCTCTCTATCGGGCACTCCTTGCACTTAGCTTAGAGAACCAGACCTAATCAAACACACTCGTGGATAGAAAATTGTATCTCTATCCCTGCAGACAATTTCTAACCTTCATCTACAATTCAAATGCATACCAATGACATTCATAACACAACATCCATTACACAGAATTTGAAAATAGGAAAAACTGCCATTTTCTATTAATGGTAGAATGCCAAATTACAATAGTGGAGTCTGAGCTACAGCCGAGTCTCGACTCTCTGTGTTTCTCTCCTGGCTAACTCTATCTTAGATAACCTCCTATAGATTCCTATAGTACCTCTACCATCCAACACAACCCAACATAGCCTAATCTCTACTTTGCAACAATTACAAAGATTTATACAGGAGGGGCTCGACGAGCTTCCCTTGCAAGATAAACTAGTGGTGTCAAATCACCATTCAAAACATCTGTCTAATGGGAAAATCACAATGATGGAAATCTGCTCAAAATCAGATGCATATCCCTCCTTCCTTCAACCACTTAATGGAGACCTTATCTCCATCTTGTGCGAAGGCACAACTTGGCTCTTTCAGCTTGTCATCATTAAATGCCTGGATCATGCTTTTGATTCTCAAGGAAAAATGAGAGGGTGGCGCCTCTCCCTTCCTTGAATGCGCACCATGCGTGCTAATTTATTGGTGCATGTGGAGGTGGAGCGATATTCCTACATCAAGTAGTGGCTCTCCAACATGACTTGCATAGGTTGGTAGCAGATATCCAACATGACTTGTAGAGGATGGTGATGTTTGTCCAGTCTGACTAGCAGTGACTATATTTGTGCTCCCAACATGACTTGCAATGGCTAGTTTCTTTCCCCCAGCATGAGTTTCAAAAGCTGGTGACATGTCTTCAACATGAATTTAAATGGTTGGTGACTTATTGCCAATATGACTCGTAGTGACTAGACTTGTGCTTCTAGCGTGACTTGCAGCGGTTGGTTGCACAATTGGAGACCATGGTCCCGAGAAAGACTAGTTTTGAGAGATTGTGGGTTAAGAAGGGTTCTAGTATACACCATGGCCCTACTCGGTAKGATAATATCCTCCCCCCAATTGGTTCATAAAATGTTGTAAGGGAATCATAACYRAGGAAGTTGCTTTCRAGGAGAAAACAATGTGAAAAGGATTACTCATGTGAGGATATATGTTTCCCCTAGACAAAGGAACTCTATKCAAGAGGTTTCCCATACTATAAAAATGACTCCCCTTGTATGAAACACTAGAGGACAGAGGGAGGTTCACCATAATAAAAGCATTCRTAGGAACCAACATAACAAAAGAAGGATATATGGACATGATGTAAGAAGTAGAAGGACCGCCAATTTGAGCACTTGCTCCTAGAAAAGTGAAACTAGGATTGGGTCCAGAGGAAGGAGGATTCCAACCTATAACCATAGGAGATGGTTGAGGGATATGAACCCCTCCAAACGAAAAAGGAGAATAAGGAGGCATTTTTCCCCCAGGCCAAAAACTAGGATTCACATAAGATGATGTAATGTCCCCCACCTCTTGATGAAGAGGTCTGGGAAGACTTAGTTGTCTCGACATCCCCACTAGACCATAGTCTCATATAGCATGGGTTAAATTCAACCAAACTAATGTTATATTTTGAAGTTGACTTAGGAAAAAAGAAAAAAGGGTAAAAAGTAACTCAATGAAGAATTAGAACATTGGAGGTTGACTTAGGAGTTGAACCTAGGGGTTAAAGTAACTAAACAGGAAAACAAAATGGAAGTATAAAGGAAAGGCTAGGGCACACCTTTCATTCATCTTGGTTATTTAGTATTTTTCTTGCTGATCTCTTGAGCACACAATTTTGAGGGTTTTGAGATTACAAACCCTAGTGAACAACTCAGTGGTGAAAGATTCCACTCACCTTGTTCCAAGCTTGGTCTCGGAGATGAAATTCTCCACCCACACCATTCTACACTCATCATAGGTTCCATCACCAATCCAGGAGGGAAGCAAGGTTGTACCATTCATGGTTTTCCAGCAGGGTCGCACCATTGTCTAAGGGAAAGTTCGATCCAACATTGTGAGAGAGACTTGAGACATTCTAACACTTGGGATTTTCTTGCAGGACCTTGCTCATTATTTTGGAGGTATTTTGGAGGAGTTACTTCGACCAAGTTAGCAGTTACAGATTTGGGACGGTTTTGAGAGAAGGCAGACATCTTGGTGATTCAGTAATTCTCAGATCTAGGGCGTTATACCTTAGATATGATTGTGAAACTTCTACTAGGTGCTTGTGGCAGCCTGATATATCATCAGAGAGAGTTTCAAGAGTTTTGGAGGCTTCCTTCATCCAGGCCAAATTGTTGGGCACTTCGGGGTTTCAGGAGGGTGCAGATCTGATTAGAGTTTCAACAGATTAGAGGAGAAAGACTTGATATTTGAGATTCATACTTCCAGGAGGGATTTCCCTTGTCCCGATCTATCCTTTGGAGGAGTTTGGAATTTCTTTGAGGTCTCCTTCAGCTGGGTCAAAATATTGTCCTTTTTATCCATCTAGCAGGACGTGCCAGCATAATAGGGGGGTTGGACGTAACCCTTGTTGTTGGTATTTGATGTCTTCATTTCATATTCATCCTTTGGAGGATTATTTTGTATTGTCGGGAGAATTTTGTAGTAGCTCATATCATCTATATTGGATCCATCTGATGTTATTCCAGATCTGCTTCTATATTGCATCAGGTTCTTGCTTTTCATAATAAAAAGGTCAGATCTGTTCTTTGTAGTTCCATATCTTGTGTATTAATGAGATCTTGCATTGTATTGAATATATATTGATAAACCATGATGAATAATTGAATATAAACCTAAGGCCGAAATATCAGAGGCCAACCTGCATACACAACAATTAAACAGTTAATTCAATGGTTAGCTAGTGTTCCCAAGTGAAAAAATTGTCTTGGGAACATTACAGTGGTATCAGAGCTCTGATCCTACCATCATGTGAGGATTAGTGCATGCAGAAATTCAACGATATTTATATGGGCCGAAGGAAGACATAGAAAAGTGAAACAGAAGTCGAGATGGAAGGTTCAGGGGATGAGAATGAGTCACAGGGATTGGCAATCTTAGCATAGGAATTTCGTAAGTCCTTAGTCCAAACAGAAAGTACATTGGTCTGCCACTTACAAGAAAATAAGGAGACAAATCGTAGGGGGCAGGCCAAAATAACATAAACCTTGAGGAAGGTGGGTGAAAACCAGACAAGGATAGCCAATCTATTGTTGCAGATGACTCACAAGGGGAAAGGTCCAGAGATGTATGACAACAAGGAGACAAGTGGATCTCATGGAGGGAACATGTATCATTCAGATCATATTCCTTATCATCAGTTTGAGGGAAGCCATGGAGGGAGAGCACCACATGGACAAGTAGGTAGCAGGGCTACTCCTAGACCATACTTGCCCATGTTCACAGATGAACCCACACATCATGGACCCATAGATGACTTTATGAAGTAGATGGCCCAATGTTCCAGGGAGTACAACGATTTGAGTATGACAATTCAGAGACAAATGACCCTAGATCAGTACTTTCAACTCAAATTTAGAAAAAAACCTAGGTTGAACCACAGGAGAAACTATGAGTTTGAGCATAGAGCTGGGAATATGGAGATTCCCTACTTTGATGGTACGACCAAGATGACAACACATGCAAGGGTACAAAAGATGGACACTTATCTGTAGCTTAACCCCATGAGGGAGATGGAAGCCATAAATTTTTCCACCATGTACTTGGATGGAAAGGCTCATGATTGGTGGTATCATGGATTGACCACACTAGGGAACAATAAGATAGTGGCATACACAGAGTTTACTCAGAGACTCATTGACAGGTTTGACCAAGGGGATCCTGAGCTACATTTCTGGGAGCTCACACAACTCATACAGACAGGAGCTCCAGAGATTTACATTGAGGAGTTTTAGAGGCTAGTAGTCATGGTGAAGGAAGTATCACAATCTAGAMTCATGATGCTCTTCACTGAGGGGTTAATGGAACCCTTGAAGAGATGGGTGAACGATTTTAAGCCCACCAACTTGTAGGATGWCATATGGAGGATGAGAGATCTAGGGTCAACTRCAAAAATGAAGTTTGTGCCTAGACCACCCCTTAACACTAGAGGTAGAGACCAGATACCTCCAATGAACCCATGAGGGTGTGACCCAAGGGGTTAGACAGGGGAAGAGGTAGGATGGAAAAAAATACTAGAAGAGAACTGATGAGGAAACAACTATGATACAGTTGTAAAGAGCCATGGAACCCATCCCACAAATGCATGGGTCGTGTCCAAGTTCATTACATAGAGTCGACATCAGACAATGAAGAGGATGATGATTTCAGCCACATCCAGAACATATAGGCAGACACCATTGAAAATGCAAAGGAAGAGGCTACATGTCATGAAAGTATGGCATGGGATAAAGCTACCTTGGCATCCATCAATGGGGTGCCCAAGTACAACATTTTTAGGATGACAAGAGTCTTGCAGAGGTCAAAGGTGTCAATGCTGATCGATGGGGGAGCCTCTCACAAATTCATTGACTCAGCATTGCTATAGAGGATGCATATAACCACAGTTGAATTTGAAGGATTCAAGGTGAAGGTAGCAGGGGGAAGAACCATACCTTGTAACAGGTACATCCCAGGAATGAAGCTTACATTGGGTAGGCATGATCTAGTATAGGATGTTTATGTGATGGACCTTCCAGACACAAACATTATCCTTGGAGTACAGTGTCTCAGTATGTTGAGGCCTATCACCACCAACTACAAGACTATGGAGATGTCTTTCATCGAGGAGAGTGGACGAAAGGTAGTCCTCAGGGGCATGACAAGTAATTCAACCAAGGTAGTCATGACCAAAATGATGGAGGCCATTTTCAGGTGAGATGAGATCATGTATGCTACAGAGTGCAAGATTTCATCATGTGTGGACAAAACGAGGAATATTCACTACACACCAGAGATTCAAGAGATCATTGAAAAACACAGTAAGGTGTTTGGTCCTATTCCACTAGGTGTGCCACCAGATAGGGGATTTGAGCACATCATTGAGTTGGAGGAAGTAGCCAAGCCAGTCATCATCACACCTTATAGACACCCAAAGAAGTACAAAGACAAAATAGAGATGACAATCAAAGAGCTCTTGGATATGGGGCACATCAGGCCGAGTTCCAACCCTTTTGCTTCTTCAGTAGTGTTGATCAAGAAGAAGGATAGAACCATGTGCAAGTGCATTGAATTCTGGGAATTAAACAAGAAAACAATAAAAAATAGGTATCCCATACCAAGGATTGATGAGCTACTAGACGAGCTGCATGGGGTTGTCTATTTCACAAAAAATGACCTACACTCTGGCTACCATCAAATCAAGATGAGGGAGCAAGACATCCCAAAAAATGCTTTTAGGTGTCACTATGGCCACTATGAGTTCTTAGTGATGCCATTCAGTTTAACCAATGCCCCAACCATGTTCCAATCATGTATGAACCATGTCTTCAATAAACAGTTGAGGAAGAACCTCTTGGTATTCTTTGATGACTTGCTCATTTATAACAAGACGTGGGAGGAACACCTTCAGCATGTGGACCAGATTCTGTCTATCATGGAGGGAAAATAATTGTATGCCAAGGAGTCCAAATGTGAATTTGGAATGACGAAGGTTCTCTACTTGGTACACATCATCAGAGTTAAGGGAGTACAGGTACATCAGGGGAATATTTAGGCCATAATGGAGTGTCCTACACCTAAAAACCTTATAGAGTTGAGGGGATTTCTAGGCATTTGCACTTATTACAGGAAGTTCGTCAAAGGGTTCTCACAACTTTGTGCACATTTGACTGATTTGACCAAAAAGTGAGCTTTCAAATGGAGTGAAGAGGCCCAGTTTACATTCGACAAGATGAAAAATTTGATGAGCACGTGCCCAATATTAGCCCTACCAGATTTTGGCCAACCTTTCAATTTGGAGTGTGATGCTTCAGGAAAAGGTATTGGGGTCGTATTGATGTAGAAAAGGCACCCTCTTGCCTATGAGATCCGAAAACTCAGAGGACCCGAGTTACTTTATACCATCTACGATAAAGAGATGTTTCCCATCATGCATGCTTTGGCCAAATTCAGGAAATAATTGGTAGGTGCATGGTTTGTGGTAAAATCAGATCACAACAACATTAAATACTTCTTGGAGTACAAGGATTTAAATGAAAGGCAACATAAATGGGTAAGTAGAATACGAGCATATGACTTTGACATTGAATTCATCAAAGGGAAAAACAATGTGGTGGCAGATGCATTATCCAGGAGACCGTCAATCTATGCTATGATAGATGTATTAGTTGATTGGAAGGATCTCTTTGTGATAGAATACTCAAAAAATCAATTTGCTTGCCAAGTGATGGATGGACAAATATAGGATGATAACTTCAGGGTCATCAATGGCATCATCTATTACAGGGGTCAAATCTTTTTGGTTCTTGAATCGGCCTTCAAGACCAAGGTATTACAGGCATGTCACGACTCACTGATGGCAGGGCACCAAGGGATCGACAAGACATACAGGTAAGTAAGGGATAGGTTCTCATGGAAGGGCCTCAAAGAGGATGTGATGAATCATGTCAAGGAATGCACTACTTTCCAGGAGAATAAGGATGAGCACACTCACCCAGTAGGAATACTACAACCCTTACCCATCCCATGACACAAGTGGGAGAGCATCTCCATAGATTTCATCACAGGGTTGCCAAGGGCGTAGGGTAAGGACTGTATTTTCGTAGTGGTGGACAGGTTGACGAAATTTGCACACTTCTTCTCCATTTCTATAGAATTCAGTGCAACAAAGGTGGTCAATTTTTTTTTCCAGGGAGGTCTTCTGACTACATGGCCTACCCAAAACCATTTTCAGTGACAGAGACAACTGATTTATGAGTACGTTTTGGCAGGAGTTGTTCAGGCTGGTTGGTATGGCCTTGACCCCTAACACTAGTTATCATCCTCAAACGGACAAGCAGACCGAAATAGATAATAAATGGGTGGAAGGCTATCTCATGAACTATGTAGCAGGACAACAAAAAGTGTGGGTTAGGTGGCTACACTTGGGGGAATACTGTTACAACACCACCCATCACATGTCCATAGGCATGACTCCATTCAGGGCGTTGTACAGTTATGACCCACTCTCTTTTGCAGAGATTGATTTTTGGGACAACATGGCCCCGATGTTACAGAATTGGGTACAATAGAGTCAAGACATCATTAGGGATTTGAAGGATCATTTACATAAGGCACACAATCAGCAAAAGGTCCAAGTAGATAAACACAAGGTGGAGCATAATTTTGAGGTTGGTGACTTAGTTTACCTACGAATCCAACTATACATACAGGATTCTATCAAAATAAGTGGAGAAAAAAAGCTCCAACCCCATTTGGTTGGGCCCTACAGGATCAACAGAAAGGTAGGGGCCATAGCTTATGAGTTGGAGCTCCCACAGGGTAGCAGGATACATAATGTTTTCCATGTATCCTGTTTGAAGAGGGCCATCGACCAACACATCACTCCACTTGGGGTGCTGCCACCTCTAGATGAAGAGGTACAACTGGTTCTAATACCAAAGGAGATATAGGAGATATTGGAGTTTTGGGAGAAGAAGCTCTAGAAGAGAAGCATCAAAGAATACCTGATCAATTGGAAGGATTTTCCCATTGAGGATGCCACGTGGGAGAATGAACAGGTGGTGCAGGTAACAGGTTTGGAATTTCTTGAGGACAAGNAAATGAAGTTTGTGCCTAGACCACCCCTTAACACTAGAGGTAGAGACCAGATACCTCCAATGAACCCATGAGGGTGTGACCCAAGGGGTTAGACAGGGGAAGAGGTAGGATGGAAAAAAATACTAGAAGAGAACTGATGAGGAAACAACTATGATACAGTTGTAAAGAGCCATGGAACCCATCCCACAAATGCATGGGTCGTGTCCAAGTTCATTACATAGAGTCGACATCAGACAATGAAGAGGATGATGATTTCAGCCACATCCAGAACATATAGGCAGACACCATTGAAAATGCAAAGGAAGAGGCTACATGTCATGAAAGTATGGCATGGGATAAAGCTACCTTGGCATCCATCAATGGGGTGCCCAAGTACAACATTTTTAGGATGACAAGAGTCTTGCAGAGGTCAAAGGTGTCAATGCTGATCGATGGGGGAGCCTCTCACAAATTCATTGACTCAGCATTGCTATAGAGGATGCATATAACCACAGTTGAATTTGAAGGATTCAAGGTGAAGGTAGCAGGGGGAAGAACCATACCTTGTAACAGGTACATCCCAGGAATGAAGCTTACATTGGGTAGGCATGATCTAGTATAGGATGTTTATGTGATGGACCTTCCAGACACAAACATTATCCTTGGAGTACAGTGTCTCAGTATGTTGAGGCCTATCACCACCAACTACAAGACTATGGAGATGTCTTTCATCGAGGAGAGTGGACGAAAGGTAGTCCTCAGGGGCATGACAAGTAATTCAACCAAGGTAGTCATGACCAAAATGATGGAGGCCATTTTCAGGTGAGATGAGATCATGTATGCTACAGAGTGCAAGATTTCATCATGTGTGGACAAAACGAGGAATATTCACTACACACCAGAGATTCAAGAGATCATTGAAAAACACAGTAAGGTGTTTGGTCCTATTCCACTAGGTGTGCCACCAGATAGGGGATTTGAGCACATCATTGAGTTGGAGGAAGTAGCCAAGCCAGTCATCACCACACCTTATAGACACCCAAAGAAGTACAAAGACAAAATAGAGATGACAATCAAAGAGCTCTTGGATATGGGGCACATCAGGCTGAGTTCCAACCCTTTTGCTTCTTCAGTAGTGTTGATCAAGAAGAAGGATAGAACCATGTGCAAGTGCATTGACTTCTGGGAATTAAACAAGAAAACAATAAAAAATAGGTATCCCATACCAAGGATTGATGAGCTACTAGACGAGCTGCATGGGGTTGTCTATTTCACAAAAAATGACCTACACTTTGGCTACCATCAAATCAAGATGAGGGAGCAGGACATCCCAAAAACTGCTTTTAGGTGTCACTATGGCCACTATGAGTTCTTAGTGATGCCATTCAGTTTAACCAATGCCCCAACCATGTTCCAATCATGTATGAACCATGTCTTCAACAAACAGTTGAGGAAGAACCTCTTGGTATTCTTTGATGACTTGCTCATTTATAACAAGACGTGGGAGGAAGACCTTCGGCATGTGGACCAGATTCTGTCTATCATGGAGGGGAAATCATTGTATGCCAAGGAGTCCAAATGTGAATTTGGAATGACGAAGGTTCTCTACTTGGGACACATCATCAGAGTTAAGGGAGTACAGGTACATCAGGGGAATATTTAGGCCATAATGGAGTGTCCTACACCTAAAAACCTTATAGAGTTGAGGGGATTTCTAGGCATTTGCACTTATTACAGGAAGTTCGTCAAAGGGTTCTCACAACTTTGTGCACATTTGACTGATTTGACCAAAAAGTGAGCTTTCAAATGGAGTGAGGAGGCCCAGTTTACATTCGACAAGATGAAAAATGTGATGAGCACGTGCCCAATATTAGCCCTACCAGATTTTGGCCAACCTTTCAATTTGGAGTGTGATGCTTTAGGAAAAGGTATTGGGGCCGTATTGATGTAGAAAAGGCACCCTCTTGCCTATGAGATCCGAAAACTCAGAGGACCTGAGTTACTTTATACCATCTACGATAAAGAGATGTTTCCCATCATGCATGCTTTGGCCAAATTCAGGAAATAATTGGTAGGTGCATGGTTTGTGGTAAAATCATATCACAACAACATTAAATACTTCTTGGAGTACAAGGATTTAAATGAAAGGCAACAGAAATGGGTAAGAAGAATACGAGCATATGACTTTGACATTGAATTCATCAAAGGGAAAAACAATGTGGTGGTAGATGCATTATCCAGGAGACCGTCAATCTATGCTATGATAGATGTATCAGTTGATTGGAAGGATCTCTTTGTGATAGAATACTCAAAAAATCAATTTGCTTGCCAAGTTATGGATGGACAGATATAGGATGATAACTTCAGGGTCATCAATGGCATCATCTATTACAGGGGCCAAATATTTTTGGTTCTTGAATCGGCCTTCAAGACCAAGGTATTACAGGCATGTCACAACTCACTGATGGTAGGGCACCAAGGGATCGACAAGACATACAGGTAAGTAAGGGATAGGTTCTCATGGAAGGGCCTCAAAGAGGATGTGATGAATCATGTCAAGGAATGCACTACTTTCCAGGAGAATAAGGATGAGCACACTCACCCAGTAGGAATACTACAACCCTTACCCATCCCATGACACAAGTGGGAGAGCATCTCCATAGATTTCATCACAGGGTTGCCAAGGGCGTAGGGTAAGGACTGTATTTTCGTAGTGGTGGACAGGTTGACGAAATTTGCACACTTCTTCTCCATTTCTATAGAATTCAGTGCAACAAAGGTGGTCAATTTTTTTTTCCAGGGAGGTCTTCTGACTACATGGCCTACCCAAAACCATTTTCAGTGACAGAGACAACTGATTTATGAGTACGTTTTGGCAGGAGTTGTTCAGGCTGGTTGGTATGGCCTTGACCCCTAACACTAGTTATCATCCTCAAACGGACAAGCAGACCGAAATAGATAATAAATGGGTGGAAGGCTATCTCATGAACTATGTAGCAGGACAACAAAAAGTGTGGGTTAGGTGGCTACACTTGGGGGAATACTGTTACAACACCACCCATCACATGTCCATAGGCATGACTCCATTCAGGGCGTTGTACAGTTATGACCCACTCTCTTTTGCAGAGATTGATTTTTGGGACAACATGGCCCCGATGTTACAGAATTGGGTACAATAGAGTCAAGACATCATTAGGGATTTGAAGGATCATTTACATAAGGCACACAATCAGCAAAAGGTCCAAGTAGATAAACACAAGGTGGAGCATAATTTTGAGGTTGGTGACTTAGTTTACCTACGAATCCAACTATACATACAGGATTCTATCAAAATAAGTGGAGAAAAAAAGCTCCAACCCCATTTGGTTGGGCCCTACAGGATCAACAGAAAGGTAGGGGCCATAGCTTATGAGTTGGAGCTCCCACAGGGTAGCAGGATACATAATGTTTTCCATGTATCCTGTTTGAAGAGGGCCATCGACCAACACATCACTCCACTTGGGGTGCTGCCACCTCTAGATGAAGAGGTACAACTGGTTCTAATACCAAAGGAGATATAGGAGATATTGGAGTTTTGGGAGAAGAAGCTCTAGAAGAGAAGCATCAAAGAATACCTGATCAATTGGAAGGATTTTCCCATTGAGGATGCCACGTGGGAGAATGAACAGGTGGTGCAGGTAACAGGTTTGGAATTTCTTGAGGACAAGCAATTTATAGTAGGGGAGAATGTAATGTCCCCCACCACTTGATGAAGAGGTCTGGGAAGACTTAGTGGTCTCGACATCCCCACTAGACCATAGTCTCATACAAAATGGGGAAAAGCCAACCAAACTAATGTTATATTTTGAAGTTGACTTAGGAAAAAGGAAAAAAGGGAAAAAAGTAACTCAATGAAGAATTAGAATGCTGAAGGTTGAGTTAGGAGTTGAACCTAGGGGTTAAACTAACTCAACAAGAAAACATAATGGAAGTATAAAGGAAAGGCTAGGGCACACCTTTCATTCATCTTGGATATTTGGTATTTTGCTTGTTGAGCTCTTGAGCACACAGTTTTGAGGGTTTTGAGATTACAAACCCTAGTGAACAACTCAGTGGTGAAAGATTCCCCTCACCTTGTTCCAAGCTTGGTCTCGGGGATGAAATACTCCACCCACACCATTCTACACTCATCACAGGTTCCATCATCGATCAAGGAGGGAAGCAGGGCCGTACCATTTAGGGTTTTCTAGCAGGGGCGCACCATTGTCTAAGGGAAAGTTCGATCCAACATTGTGAGAGAGACTTGAGACATTCTAGCACTTGGGATTTTCTTGTAGGACCTTGCTCATCATTTTGGAGGTATTTTGGAGGAGTTACTTTGACTAGGTTAGAAGCTACAGATTTGGGACGACTTTGAGAGAAGGAGGACGTCTTGGTGATTCAATAATTCTCATATCTAGGGCGTTATACCTTAGATCTAATTGTGAAACTTCTCCTAGGTGCTTATGGCAGCCCGATCTATCATCCTAGAGAGTTTCAAGAGTTTTGGAGGCTTCCTTCATCCAGGCCAAATTGTTGGGCACTTCAGGGTTTTAGGAGGGTGCAAATCTGATTAGGGTTTAAGCAGATTGAAGGAGAAAGACTTGATATTTGAGCTTCATACTTCCAGGAGGGATTTCCTTTGTCCCGATCTATCCTTTGGAGGATTTTTGAATTTCTTTGAGGTCTCCTTCAGCTGGGCTGAAATATTGGCCTTCTTATCCATCCAGTAGGACGTGCCAACAACATAGGGGGGTTGGACGTAACCCTTGTTCTTGGTATTTGAGGTCTTCATCTCATATTCAACCTTTGGAGGCTTATTTTGTATTGTCAGGAGCATTTTGTAGCAGCTCATATCATCTATCTTGGAGCCATTTGATATTATTCCAGATCTGCTTCTATATTGTATCAGGTTCTTTTTTTCATAATAAAAAGGTCAGATCTGTGCTTTGTGGTTCCATATCTTGTGTATTGATGAGATCTTGCATTGTATTGAATATATCTTGATAAAATGTGTTGAATAACTGAATATAACCCTAAGATCGAAATATCATAGGCCAATCTGCATACACAACAGTTAAACAATTAATTTAGTGGTTAGCTAGTGTTCCCAAGTGAAAAAATTGGCTTGGGAACATTACAAATGAGGAGACATAGGATGAGAGTTGTGACGTCATGTTGGGAATACCAAAAGAAAAGGGATTATAGGTCAAAGGTATTAACTAAGAATCATGATTCGACATATCAAAAAGATATCTGAAAGTGTTCGTTCACATGGGTTGAGTAGAGCTTACGGTTTGGGAAACACTGTATGAGGGAGCCTCTAGCACCCACACTATTGAGGATGAGGGAGTCGAGGGGATCCCACTAATCACAGAAGAAAAGGGAGTCGAAAGACTTCCCGATATGTTCATATCTGACTTAGTACTCATAGTTGGATGATCATAAGTATGGGAGGTGGAGATATATGTACCACACTTATTAACTCTATGCCTTTTAGAAGGTGGCTTCGGTAAATGATTAAGACATGGTGGTAACTTCAACAGACGAAGAGATCGATGAGGAGGATGGTCTTGCTCCACGATGACTTAGAAATCAAGATATAATATAAAATCCTAAGGTCAACTAATAATCAAAGAGCACACCAAAATAAATAAAAAAAGTCCAATGTACACAAACATGATATAATGGATGAAAAGAGGCCTCCGAAACTAAAGTAGGTATTTCTCTCCCAAGAGGGGCCTGAGACGCCCTTCAAAATATTGCAGTTACAAAATCAGTTATAAGGGCCCTCTTGGGATTAACAACACAGTTGGTTAGATCCCCTCGGAGAGGTAATACTCCATAAAGGTTGCGTGTTGTTTGACCCTTATCTGACTCATGGTACCTGTGGAATAACCCCTACAAGTAACCTATGTGGCTACCTATGTCAAGCAACCAAATTCACCACAATATAACCAATGCGCAGGCAAGGAGTCACAAGTACAGTCCACTATATGGGCAGGGTAACAAAGACTGAAATCTCGAAAGCACTGCCTCCCATAGAGGTAAAGGTATTAATGAGACCCCCAAATATGAATAGACCCCCATAAATAAATCTTATTCTAGGAAGGTATTAGAGGGTTATCTCTGCAACCAACTTTGCACGACCTTGTGCTTAACTCCGGTGTGAGC
>JZKD02S2267836.1:0-10434 GCA_000966675.3 Picea glauca | reverse complement strand
ACTATCACAATAGGAAATTCAGAGAAGCCATCGAAATTGAAAAACAACCTAACAATCTAACCAGAGATGATGGATGGAAAATTAGTCAAAATTGGATCCCAACACTAACCACTATAAATAATTCTAGATATTAATTTATAATTTTTCTAGGTTTTATATTTCTTGATTTCATTTTAATAAGTCGACTCTTAATAAATAATTAATAAAAGTATAATATTTTTAGGTTTTATATTTCCTGATTTCATTTTTAAATAAGTCGGCTCTTCATAACAACTTTTCAGGTATTTATTTACACTTGTTATATATTTTTTCCTTCATATCTCATAATAATTTTCCTGATGATGGACCACACTGGTTTGGTTCGAAATGTCGAATATCAAAAACCAATGCGATGAGTCCGAAAGAACTATCTCATCAAAAAAATGGTCGCAAAAGTCTTAGAATAGAAATATATGCTATTCCTATGCATAGAAAGAATGTTTGGACTAACAAATGGATGCAGGATCCTAGTAAGAATTTTCTGCAGGTTAGTTACTATGATCCTAGTGCGCAATACAAGAAAGGATGGGGATCATTTAAGAGGAAGAGAGGATTAAACCTTTGTTATAGTTGCAGAAGGCCAGGCCATCTTGCTAAGGATTGCCCTGGTAGAAGACCTAGTTGTCTTTGTTGTAAATCTATGGACCATGACATTCTGGATTGTCCTAGAATGATTGCTAAGGTTGAAAGAATGAATATGAGACAAGAAAACCCTGAGAAAGGCCAAGAAATTGAGACCATGAAAGAACCCCAGAAAGAATCAGAGACTATATTAATACAAATGAAAGAAACCCTGAATGACCACAGAGATATCAACTTATCAGAGATCTTCAAAGACAAGGAATGCATAGAAATAAGAATAGGAGACTTCGACATAGACTGTGTTTTGGATGAGGAAACACAGGTGAATATTATGACATAAATAACTTGGGAAATTTTAGGAAATCCTACTATGATTCCTTGATTGGGAGGAATAGGATTATTTAGAGGAAAGCTGATAACCCTATGTGGAAGACTTACCTAGACATCTATGATTGCTCATGGAACTTCAACAGAGGAAGAATCTTAGGTTATTAAATTTGTTGAGAACATCGCCCCATTTGCTTTATTGCTAGGAAAACCCTGGATTGAGAAATATCAGATCTGAAGAAAAGAAGAAGAAGCCCTAGAACAGAAAAAACAAGCATTAAAAGATTTCATGACTAGGAGAATAGCGCACTTGATAGAATAATAGGAGAACAGGTCGAAGACTAGAGACTTAGGTGTCGAAGTTGAAAGAACATGAGAAAATAGAGCACTTACCCCAGACAATGCAGAAGTATTACCCTTAAACCTTATGAAAGATCATAAACAACGTGAAGTTATGATGCCAAGAGAAGATAAGAATCATAATGGAAAGAGGAACCCAGTAATGCAGATCATAGGGAAGAAGGCTAGAAAACTCAGCAAGAAGAAATCAAAGTTGGAGAAATTACAGGAAGTTCCAGAGAAGACTTTGCAGAAAGAAGGTCTCTAGAATTCGAACTTTGCCAGAATATCAAAGCAACTCAGATTGGCACTTCACCATGGTAGAGCGGTATGACCGTTGGAGGCCTTATAACCGTTAGATTGACGTTCCTTAGAACAACAATTATGATCAGAAATATCCCCATTGGACCGTTGGGACTACGCCGTAATGGACAAAACTGCATTAATGAGAGCTTCTTGTCCATTGGGAGGATCCATTACATCGCTGTCTACTTATCTCGTTGACTGTTGCACCAAGCAGACTTTCGCGAATTGTATCCGAGCCAACTAGAGAACTCATTGTTACTGTGATGTGCTTATTGAGACCTTGCCATCCATTCTATTGCATTGAGAAATTGTTCATCATCCTGAGATATCCGGTCTTGAGCGTGCATGTCAGATGAGCTCGACACTGTGGAAAATTCAGTAGAGGAAATATTAATCGATATAATGGAAGAGAAAGTGATGTCCGCAGGAGTTCAAGCCTCATCGACGAGAGGAGTGCAAGCCTCCCCATCGACTGCTCGTGGATCCAGACCATCCTAAGCTGCAGAAGAGAAAAGGACTAAGCATAGAGATGACTTAGAAAATGTGAAGTTAATCCCATCCATCCTGCCCAACTACATCCCACCTCTGGACGATGTGGTGATTCGTGATAGTATCCCAAGGGATTTCGACTACACAGTTATCACGGAGTACCTCCCGAAGGGGATATGCACAGTCAAATCGCAATTGGAGAGAATTCCAACTCTGAAGATCAATGAATATAATCTAGGAGACCATAAGACCTATGGCATGCTCATGCCTCACAAGTACTTGACCAAGATGAAGGGAAAGAAATCGAAAATCTATCCCCAACCATGGACCATGAACATCACACAGTCCACTATCCTGAACGTAATGAAAATCCCACATTTTGGAAGGCACCAGGAGGTTAATGTGTGCGTTAAACCCCTGTTGTTGTGCTTCCACGACGGTTACTTATGGCTAGACAGACGCATCATCGTTGATCTGGCATTGATCCATAGGATCACCAGCCTAAGTATGCAGGGACCCGACCCACAAGAATTTTACCCGGGGAAGGTTGCAAATCACGCCCTGACACAGAGGATTAAATATACTTATGGTGATGTAGAGAAGGGAACGCGATGCTACAAGGTAGCCTCCCTTAAAAATGGTGTAGTGCACCTTGATTTCCAGTTGATTGCTAGTAAGATAGTAAGGGAGAAGAGACCCACGCGGGTCATGGGGTTTGTCATTAACCTCACGGGAAAGTGCGTGGAGGGATTGCAGATGAACTGGGCTAGTTACTTAGTCAACCAACTATAAGTGGATTACTGCAAAGCTCAATATCGGGGCTATGAGTTCCACTTTAGCTGGCTCCCGATCCTCATCGCATTTACAGCTTGGGAGATGCTGGAAGGTGCGACCTTCCCTGACATTGAGCCGTTCGAGCCACTTGCTGTGAAGTTTACCATGCTCTGGTATTCGTGAGATATGGGAAAAAAATGGCAGTCAAATGCAGTATTCCATACCTACTACTTGCAGATGAAACGGGCTATTGAGTCGTTCCCCCGTATGACACCGAACACTCTGGAAAGATTTAGGCTCCTGATGAAGTTCCGCGCAGATAGTCATTTTATATATATCACTGTGCGCATAGACGAGAGTAAAGAAGAGCTACAGTCATACTATAAGATCACCGAGGATGATCTGGAGGAGATCACTAAGGAATGGCTCGTAAAGTACCTTATACCAATCAACCAGGCGGAACTATCTGACCCAGAAATCATTGGACACCTGGTGGTTACCCGCAAAGAGTATGATGCACCCAACAATAGTAGGAAGAAAAATAAAGAAGAGGTACAATAGTTGGACAACATCTCAGAAGAAACTGCTTTGGACTCACCTGGTAGAGGAGGTGGTGATGAAGTGGACAAAGAAGAGAAATAAGGGGAAGAAGATAAGTAGAAGCAAGGCGAAGTAACACCGCCACAGAATCCCCCTGATGATGTAGATCCACTGAAGAAAAGGAAGGTTTCCCCCATGAAACCTACATCGCGGAAGAAATCCAAAGATAATAAGCCGAAGCTACAGACTATGCTCACGGTGGATGACTTCGACTTCATTATTGCAGCTGTGTCAGATGCCTCAGAAGATATTTTGCAGAGAACCAAAGAAAAACAAGAGGCTATGTATGATAGAATTGAGACAGAGCTAAGGGGTGTCCAACAAGCCCTTCAATCTAGCCACGCAGTTTCCACTGCGCCCTCGCCATCAGATGAAACCAAGTTGGGAGATGAGCTTGCCCAACTTCGTAGAATAGTTGACGCCACTGAAGATCACCTTTGTCGTGTGCAGGAAGAGAAAGAATAGACCAAAACAACTCTGAAGCAAGCACAAGAAGAGGTGATAGAGAAACATAGGGTTGCATAGCAGGAGAAGGCCACCCTCCAAATGAAGTTTGAATAGGAGATAGTGCAGATCCAACAAGAGAAAGAACAATTTCTCGCAGAACAGATTGGAATCAAAGAAGCATTCAACAGAGCACTTTTCTCTATGATGGGGTTAGAACAACTAGTCGAAGACCCAATAGAGCATCAAGTGGCAAGGCTTGTTGAATCCATTCAACAACTTCAACAAAGAATAACAAATCTAGAGCTACAAATAGTTCCAAGCACTCCGTAGGATGTGCGGGATCAAAGAGAAGACATTGCCCATAGCACAGTTGACATAATCAAGGCCGTTTCCATGGAATGTAAAGAACTAAGTGATCACATCACGTAGACTTATGAGCGACTCACTGAGGATCCCAAACTAAAGACACTGGAGTCACAACTCCAGGAGGCCAAGCAACAAGAAACAATAGTTCATGCAGTGTTGAAGCTCTTGTCAGCAGTTGAGAGAATGAAGGGATCCCAGGAACAACGCATTGTCTAACAACAAATCCATACCATACAGAGAAAATTCATGGAAGTGACTCAGAGGTTCCAACCAGCCCAGGACAGAGCTTGCCAACTGTTCGAAGAGATTGAAGGATGGGGAGCAGAGTTGGAACAAGTAGTCACTTCAGTAGAACAACGCTTAGAGGGACCCGTGAATGAGGCAGTTATCCAAGAGTTCACTGAGTAGGAGGATTTCATGAAGCAGCAGGTCGAAGCAACTCGAGCCAGGCTCGAGGCTTTTGAAGCAGAGCTACCCATATCAAAGTGAATCAGGATGAGTCACAAGTGAGTGTTGGGGGCATGTTGGCCCTTGACCAAGTTTTGGAGATCCTTGGTCAGGTTTGACCTATTTTGGGACTTCGACAGACTGTCGAAGGTGGAGCGCAAGTCAAAGTGGAGATCGCGAGATCTCAGCCCCTTTTTAGGGTATTTTTTGGTTTTGGGCTTATGTAATGGGTATGGGATGTTGGCCCATGGGTTTACGCATGTTTAGGCCCTTTTGTAATGTATAAATAGAAAGATAGGTGATGAAAGTAGGAGCGCAAGTGTGTGTGTGTGATGCTAGGTGCTAAGTAATGTGCTAAGTGCAAGTGGTAGTTGTAATTGCTTTGTGGATACTGTGTGAGACTTGTAAGGCTAGGTGCAGGTAACTGTAAGAGATTGTGTAAAGGATTTGTGTTGTAACCTAGCTTAGGGAAGGAGGATCTGGCGAGGTGTGCGCAGATCTCCTGTCCTCTGTGGATTAGGATATTGATGCTATGTGCCTGTAAGAAGCTTGAAAAGAAGATAATAAAGAAGAGAAGAGTTGGTGGACATAGCCCCAGGCTGGGGGTGAACAGCGTATATCCTGTGTTATGGTTGGTTTGTGCATTTCAATTAGTGCTTTATGCCTTTGATGTGATTTATGCTTAGTTCTATTATCTTTATGAATGTTAGATTCATCTGATATAACAACTTATTGCTCAGTGATGTGAATGAATGTTATATCTGATCTGTTTCTTTATGATAAGTGCTTGAATGTATTGAATCCTGTTGAATATTGCGCTGTGCTATAATTAGGGTTTATCTGTGTTGTAGAAAAAGGTTAAGTACTAATGAATGACAACTGCTAGGTACCTTGTTAGAGTATTGTAATCACAGATCTGTGTCCCAGCTAAGGTTGCAGACACTGGAGTCTTGCAACCACCCCTGCCTCTACCTCGGGTGAGACTTCATCTGCTTCGTAGGTGTTGATGAAAGGGCCGGTATTTAGGGTTTTGTTGGTGCGCTATTGAAGCATTGAACCCTGGGTCTGCCCCTATGCCAGCATATGTGCTTCTCTGGTAAATGATAAGAGACAAATTTTGATTCTATTTAGGTAGATTTATTGCATGGATTATTAAGAATTTTTCATGACATGTTTTGTACTATTGCTTCAGGATGAGCTTTTTCAGTAGAGGTAGTAATTTCAGAGGTAACAGAGGCAAGGGAAATTGGCAAAGGGGTCACGAAAGACCTCGGTTCTCCATACATTTTGATGTTGACTCCCATGAATTGAACCATCTTTTCCAAGATGGGATATTCAAGCTAGTAGGCCAAGGGATCCTCCAACCCCAACCTGAAAGACCACCCTTCCAAGCACATCAAAACTTTTCCGGTATCCCAGTCCCTCCTCATGTATCAATGCAACCAAAAATGCCCGCCAATGACGATTGGCAAGAGATTTTCCACCAGCCTATCGTTCATCATCACGATTGGCCTAATGATTATTTTCCATTACCCTCTCCACCACCAAAGAATCAAATTTCCAAAGATGATCTTGTTGTCTCACCTGTGTAGTCATCACATGCCAACAAAATATTAAAAACAAATGTCCTTGAGATTGTGAAGGACAAGGGAAAAGGAATAGCCACTCACTCTAGCTCATCCAAAGAATCTGCCAAACATGTGCCTTCCCGCCTTCATCTTAAGGATGATTGTTCTCATGTTATTAGTGTAGTTCAACCTCAAGGCTCTAACCAGTCTAAGGCTGCTTCAAAAAAATCAAAAGGGGACAACGGTGAGAAGAGGCCTAATGCCTCTCATAGTGAATATGAATTTTGATGATGGTTATTGTTGTTTCATATGTTGAAGACAATATTTTCACTTGGACAAACTTTTGGACAACAAGTATATATTTATACATTCTTTTTGGGACAATATGGATATATATACATTTTTTTTGTATATGATCAGATTATGTTTTACTGATATTTAAAATATTTGATCATGACTTTGGATATGGGAGTTACAAGGAGAATATATTTGAAATCTTATGATTGATTTTTATATTTCATGTTTGATGGTTATTAAAAGAAATAATTGGGAGTCACAAGGAGTCCCACCTATTTAGTCATTATTTAAGACCCTTATTTATATATTATTATTATTTATTTGTCTCAAACTAATTAGTTAAAATTAATTCGACTTAACTAAAGAAAGGTAGTTGAACTACCCTAACATCGAGGAGGAATAAAAGCTCAATGAGATGAAGAGACAAGGGAGAAGAGAAGGAGAACTACAACCATAAGGTTTTCTCTATACTAGTGAGATACTTTCAACTTTCATTCATTTCGAGTTTACTAGAAAGCTTAATTCTCTTGATGACATCAGGGTCTTATTGAAGGCAGCAAGATTAAAAAACGAATGACATATTTCAGCAGCTTGTTTTAAAGGTGTATGACTTATCTTTGACAGTCTGTGTATTTTTGTTTGTGCATGAATTGAGTTTCATGACTAATAAAGAATATCTTGCAGAGTCAAGTGACAACATTTTGTGGCAAGCTAATCCAGATCTTTAGCTTTGGTTTTCTTCTTGATTGTCAAAGTCTTTTTGTATGGTGCCCATTGAAGGATTCTAAATTTGATTTTGGTCCCTACCCTTGTAGGGTTTTGTAGAGAGAACTCAGTTTTGTATCTCATAATGAAATAAATGAAAATTCAGATTATTGTTTCAGTCTCACACATGTGTTTTAATGATCTAGTTCATTCTTTTGATTTGATATCCATATATATATATATATATATATTTGTATAATTTTTGTTCACATTAATGTAACTTTGTTTAAGTTTACTTCTTTGCATTGATATACACAACACATAAAAACAAACCTTGGTCCTTTGTAATTAATACTTGTGGATTAAGCGATTATTTTTTACTCTATAAACCCCGGGTGATATTCCCAACTATCTTGTCTTAGCCCAAAAAGATATGAAATTGCTTAAGTAAGTTTTCCCATACCTTTTCCTCAACATTTATTTGGTGACTATACTGGGGATATCTTCCATATCTCTCTGGTTGATTGTAGTCATGATTATCTTCAAATTTTTCTGTTTTGTTTAAATACTCCTTGAACGATTTTTCCATGACAACACCTGTTACAAGACAACCCAATATTGGAAATGGTATTAACGACCAAACTAGCATTTCTTTGACCTTATTCCACACTATTTTAGAAATTGTTGGTACTCGTGCTGAACTTGAATGCTCTTGGGAAGTAGTTGAAAGAGATATAAGTATCCATGAACATTGGGAAGCTAGGCAAAGGCAGCCCAAAAATCAGTAGTAACCTCTCTTTTCTTAAATCCTTGGTTTTTCTTTTCATGTCCTCAAATCCTCGCATCTCTCTTGAAGAAGAGGATTGTCCCCTGAAGCTACTCCTATTTCTGAAATAGGAAGAAGGAAAATCGTTCTGTCGACCCAAGAAAGTGCTCTAAGGAGAATTTTTTTCGATTCTTCTAGTTCACCTTTATCACCTATACCTATTACCTTCAACATGTCATATGCGGTTAGTGGTAGTGGAACTGAAGGTGAATCCTCCTCCCAAACTTCTGCTTCATCAGTAATTGGTAGTATATACATCCATCAGGTCTTCAATCCACTACCAATCCTACTAAAGTGATAAAGAAATATAGGATTTTCCAGTTCGAAGAAGATGCTACAACCACTTCATGGAACGTGTCTTCTCCCTTAAATTTGGCACCGACTACTCACCCATTACCAAAGTTTAAGGAACATTTACCTAAATTTTTGGGAAATAATACCGTGACTACAAATGAACACTTAGTAGCATTTTCCAATGCTTTTCATAACATCGGGGCTAACGATAATGACACTTGTATGTGTCTATTTTTTGTCTCCCTTGAAGGGAAAGCTACAAAATATTTTTTTGACCTCCCTCCCAAAATTCTTTCCACATGGGAATAATTGGTTTATTGGTTCAAGTCCGCTTATGGACAGTCCAAAAGTCCGACAGAGCAGTTAAGGGAATACAACAACATTGCCTATAATGATGGTGAAACCATTAAGTATTTAAACCTTCGTTTCACCAAATTATACAATCAAATCCTTGAATTAATTTGCCCCCAAAACCAAGCTTCTTTCATGTATTATTATAATGTGTTTCCTTCTCCTTATCATCTTATACTCGAAGAAAAGGCTATTGAAAATATTGGTTCCACTCTTTATACTTGTCTAGAATGTGAGGAGCAACTCAAAATAACATGTATCCCTAAAGGGGACTCGGTCAAGCGAACACATATGTATGCCCTCCTACAACTCGTGCAAGATATGAACAATAGGATGATAGCCTACAAACGAAAGGGAAGTGTTTCTTCCCCCACCTCCCCTGTCACATCTTCTTCTTCCACAATGCCTTTTAGGAATACTAATGAAAATTCTTTTCATCCAAAGGCTATTATGTCTCGTAGTTGGTGTAACTTCTACGAAGAAAATCATGAAGAAAGTACCTGCGAGGTTAAGAAAAATTCCAGAGATAAGATCTTTGGAAAAATGCCTGATACCACAATCGCAGTTCTAGACTGGGTTGAACCTAAGGATGTTATGATAATCAATACCAGGAAAAAATATTACACTGCAAAGGGAAAATATGAACCTCCTTGTACTTCTTCCATGCCAAGCACGTCTTCTTAGAGCACTGATACACAAGCTGTTAAAGTTCTAGAAAATCAAGGAATGCCTTCCCCTCTTCCCTCTTGTGTGCACAGGGGCAGACCCATGGTTCAACGCTACAACAACACACCAAAAAAACCCTAACTAACATCCCTTTCGGCAACATCTGCAAAGCAGATGAAGTCTCACCTGAAGTAGAGGCAGGTTTGGTTGCAGGACTCATGTGTCTACAACCTTAGCTGGGAAACATATCTGTGATTGTAATACTTAATAGAGCACTTAGCACTGACAGTTCATCAATATTTAACCACTATCCACTTCGCAGATAAAACAAAGAATCACATCATTTAGTCAAATCTGATGTATCTAAGCAATTATCATAGAGAAGTAGGTTAGATCTATCAGATTCAATCACTAAGCACATTCACATGGGTCAGATCTAGCATCCATTTACATCATTAGAAAAAAGCATAAACAGATCTATCTATCTATATCAAATCATTTAGAAACTAAAGACATAAACACATCAACATATTGCACAAATCAGAGCAACACAACATATACGTGGTTCACCCCCACCTTGGGGCTACGTCCACCAACTTTTTTTCTTTATTAGATTCTTCAATAGGTTACATGCAGAGAGCCTCAAAACCCTACTCCTCATAGGAGAGGAGATCTGCACAACTCGCTATATCCTCCTTCCCCGAGTAGATCTAAACACGCAACCTTCCATAGCCTCTTACAATGACTTGCACTTAGCTCTACAAGTCTCACACATTATGCACATATCACTTACAGTCCTTCAATCACATAGATCTAGAACGTATCATCTTAGCCTAACATCACATATATTCCCCCTCTTCTTACATTGCCTAGACAACTATATATACTTTACAAAATAGGCCTAAACATGGGTAAACCCATGGGCCGACATCCCATACCTGTTACATAATCCAAAATCCCAAAAAGGACCCAAGAAGGGGCCAAGATCCCACGATCTCTGCTTCATCTTGC
>JZKD02S2267835.1:407746-437180 GCA_000966675.3 Picea glauca | reverse complement strand
ACCCTCCATCCTCACAACAACACAAGTATATTGTGACAGCCACTGATTACTTTACTCGATGGTCCGAAGCCGCCGCGCTAAGAACTGTTAACACAAGTTAGGTGATTGCTTTTCTAAACTCGAATATTATCACTCGTTTCAGCATCCCTGATTGTCTAGTCTTTGATAACGCTTCATACTTTTCTTCTCTTGAGATGAGTGAGTTCGCTTTGGAGAAAGGAATAAAGCTGAAGTATTCTGCTCGTTACTACCCCTAGGGCAACGACTTAGCAGAATCAACAAACAAGAACTTGATCAAAATTATCAAGAGAACCGTGGTTGAAAATCACAAGAACTGGCACAATGCACCGCTAAACGCACTGTGGGATGATAGGGTAACGCCCAAAGCCGCTATAGGTAACTCCCCCTTTTTCCTCGTTTATGGCAGAGAAGCCATTCTTCCACCTTACATTCTTCTTACTTCGCTTCAATTGTCACAAAAAGTCCAAGAAGAAAATTGTCCTCCTTTAGAAAGCCGCATTAATGCTTTGATGAAGTTGGAAGAAGTAAGAACTCAAGATAAGCGTAAATTAGATCAACATCAACAATTGATTAAAAGATGGTTCGATTCTAATTCTGCTTCTGATAGGAATTTTGAAGTAGGCGATCTCGTCTTAAAGTGGGACAAACCACACGAAGGAAAGGGYGAGCACACCAAGTTTCAAAACTTATGGCTTGGGCCATTTTTAATTGCTGAAAAGTTGGGTCCTAGTTCCTTTCGATTACAGAATCTTGAAGGGCAGCTTGACACCTATCCGGTGAACGATGAAGCCCTGAAAAGATACTTTGCTTGATAACTACCTTTGTATATTATGTAAATATTTTGTTTTTGTTTGCATTTTTCGTTTGCTTTCTGTTTTGGTTTTGATTTGAATTGATCAGTTTTTTGTGTTTTTTAGAAAATATGCATACCTGTGCACTGAGCCATTCAGACAAAGGCCATAGAAAAACTTCTTAGCTGAAATAACTTATGAAAGTTTGTACAAACATCAGTGATATATTTCTGAAACTGATATTTATGTTGGAAAATTTTGTTGTTTGAAAGAAGTTTACTGATTTCAATCTCTGAGCAAGGTTTGTCATGATCATCTATTATCTTTTTACACTGTCCCTTTTCCGTAAAGGAATGACTCAAAAGACGTCTCCCTGTCGTAGGAAGTTGTTTTTATAAATAAAAAATTTCTGGAGCTGAATAAAGGACAGTGTTAAAAAAATTCTGATGAGGTATGAAAAAATATGTTAAAATATCAAGATTATCAGCGTCACCCCGCTCAGCTATATATCTACAAAAGAAAATCAAAATAAAAATATTAATAAAGAGTTGTGGGAAGTGCTTGTAAACCTGCCGGGATACTGAACAGGTCCGCTGGCAGCGGGTAAATGCATGCATGGCACCAAGACAACCCCGGACCGGTTCCACTCTCTCAATTGACGGATGGACAATTTCGCCCGTCAACAAGTCGGTTGTGTAAATATTGATAAAGATAAGTGTTTCAATCATTGTTTCTTTATAGTTTTAACACTATGATTGAATGTTGCATTTATTTTGTGTCTTATATGTTTGAATGTTGTTGTGTGTGTCTAAACAGATTGCATTCCCAAATTTTAAATTATTAATGTTTGCATGAGCGCTCCATTATGTTGCATGCATGGATTTGTATTAAAATGGTATCAAATATGAGTTATATCGAATTTGGTTTAGTGATGTGCCCAACAAGCGAGTTGAGTACATCACGGATTGGTATCAAAGTGAAGGTTTCAACACCTAACCCATTTGGACCAAAGACTAGTGCGAATATGGAAAATTCATAGTTGTAGAGTTTCACTCTATGCTGAAATTGGGGAAGATGGTGAAATCCTCAAATTATGTGTGAATTATGTGTGTAATTTGGCAAAATGATGTCAATTTAATAGGCATAAGGTCAAATTCGACCATGGGAAGCTAAGTCTAGAGCTTCCATGGTGGCTGAAAAGGAAAATTTTAGAAAAAAAATAAATAAATTTTTGTGAAATTTTGAACTTATTGAAAAAATGGACCATATCTGTAACATGGACTGACAAGGTCCACGGTGGCAAAGCCATGGTGTCGGAAGGAAAGGGTCACATCATGAAGTTTGGTGTTTTCATGGCAATTGTGAAGTTTAGTGAATCAACGGCCCAAATCAGATTTGATCTTGATATTAACGGTCCAAATTCATCTCAAATACAATCGAAAATTCTTAAGTTAAAATGAGTTCACTAAAGAAAAATGAAGTTTATTGATGGAAATTTCATGGAGTTCGTCAAAGATGGATTCTTTAGTTCACTGACAAGAGAAAATAGTAGTTCGTCGAAGACGAATTCTTTAATTCGTTGATGAGTACGAAAATCGTTGATAAAGAAAAATCCAAGTAATGTCAATGAACAAATTTTGAATTTTGGTGATGAGGCAAATTTGTGAACTCACCGATGAGAAGAATTTTTTAATCCATTGATGGAGGAGGAATTTTTGAATTCGTCATTGAAAGGAGAATTTTGTGGATCATTGATGGAATAAGAATTCTAGAATCCACCAGAAGACAAAATTTTGAGTTCATCGAAAGAAGTTTTTTGAAGTTCAACAATAGAAGTCTTTTGACGTTCGTCAAGGCAGAAGAATTTCAAGGATCGTCGATGGAAGGAGAATTTTGCAGATCGTTGATGGATGAAGAATTTTAAAGTTTGTCAATGGAAGAGGAATTATGTAGTTCGTCGATGGACAAAATTTTAGTCTATTGATAAACGAAATTTCAAGTTCATTGATAGAGGAGGAATTTTGTAGTTTGTCGATGGAAAAAAAATTTAGTCCACTGATCAATGAAATTTTAAGGTCGTTGATAGAGGAAGAATTCCATAGTTCGTCGATGGACAAAAATTTTAGTCCATCAATGAACAAGTTTGTTGATGGAAGAGGAATTTAATAATTCGTCGATGAAGGAGGAATTTCATAGTTTGTTAATAGAAGAATTCCCCAACTCACTGATGGGTGTGGTGACATGGTCGTATCAGGGGCTGAAAAGTGGACATCATAGTCATATCAGCAACCACATGCCATACCACCTCATTCAAATTGCCACATCAACAAGATGATGGTTTTTATAAAAAATAAAAAATAAAAAAGGCTAGGGACAAAATCTTGTTTTAGCCATAACTAGAGCAAGTTAACTCCAAATCAAATAAAATTTTGTGGGTTTGTCTGCAGTTATGAAGGCTACATAAGTGCCAATGACACTAGCCAATTCTACTCCAAATTCCCCAAAAATGCAAATTAGTGGTTTTTAAATAATAGAGTGGTGCTCCTTGATAGAGACCATCCTATTGATGACATTTTTACAGTGAGTCCAAGAAGTAGACATGAAAATACTTAGTGAATCATTTGGCCAAATTCCAAGAGGTTTGGAATGGAGATGCTAAAACAAGCAAAAATCCACTATTATGTGACACTTTTTGTAGATTTTGTAGATTTTGGAAGGAAAAGGTACCCCAGATCACAGATTTGGAAAAAAACATTTATTCAACATTTTACCTCCTCAACAAGATGGACAACTTTGTATCACCAGTTCTCCTAGTTTTTCTCCATTTGAGAGATAATAGTTTTTGCTCGAAAATCTAATTCTAGAGTAAGTGTAAAAATGACAAAAGTCGTCAATTCCATATTTACACAAAATTTGACTGAAGCATCATATTCCAAATCTAAAAGTTGTTGTGTATTCACAATTACGAATACTATCTGCGCCCGATATAAAATTTTCCCTAGTTCCAACATAGTCTTTTTTACAAGTGGCAAAGGATGGCTTCTCAGTCAAATTGCACTAGTGAGAAAAAGGCATAATTGAGTAGAAATTTCAACTTCAAAAGGCCATAACTTCTTGCTCGAAGCTCATAATTGAGCAAGAAAGTAGTCATTGGAAAGATCTTGAGGAGAAGAATTCATTTGTGAACCTAGAAGTGGAATTTGAATAGTAAAATTCCTCATAAATCAAATAAAATTTTCCTAGTGGCATGAAAGAGGCATAAATTAGGCATAATGTTTCTAGAATTGTGGAGCATAATAAAGTTGCTTATGATTTTATCTAACATCAATTGTTGCATGCACTTTTTTGCAGAATTAGGGCACCAACAGAACATATCAAGCTCAGTATGAAAACTAGAGAGATGGATGATGCACAAGGTTCTTACAGCCATGGATATGGAATTAGAGGATTGAATATCAATCTGGGAAATGCAAAAATAGAGTCGAGTGGACATAGAAGTATGGCGTAACCTGTAGAGATGATAAAGAGCTTGCAGAGAGAACCGTAGAGATACAAAGTAGATAATGAAAGATTGATAAGAGATAAAGAGGAGCATAACCAAATTAATTATCAAGTGCTAAAAAGTCTGAATAACTTACAAAGACAAATAAAAAAGGATTCCAATGTAAGACATGTGGTCAGTGTAGGGCATGTGGAAGAGCACATATCTCATGATAGAAGGGATGATTACAAAGGGCCCATGCACTCAAGAAGTGTTAGTAGGCATCACCATTCACCTAAACATTCAACTAGAAGGGCACCTCCATTATTATAATCAGAGAGCAACCCAAGTAGGTCCCTTATTAGACATCAGAGGAGAATGCTCGAGTTAGATGGTTTGAAAGGAGAGCTCAAGAGGCCCAAGCCACCAACATTTGATGGAGGAAGGGTGAAGAAACCGAAGCTTAGTTGTTTGGCATGAGAAAATATTTCCAACTGCACAATTATTCATCAAATATGGAAATAAGGATCACCATATATCATCTTCAGGGGAAAGCTTCCATGTGGTGGGACCGATTGAAGCAAGTCAAGCATATTGATGAGAAGAGAATTTCTTGGAAGCATTTTAAGAAATACTTCCAACAATAGTACCCGCCTGAGCATTATTATGATAAGAAAATGTAAGAATTCTTTGAGCTTAAATTAGGAAACTTGACCATGGAAGAGTATGAAAAGAAATTCTTGGAACCTCTAAGGTGTGTGGATTTCATCAAGGATGAGAAGGTTAAAATTTAGAGGTTCTTGAGCGGGCTACCATAATTATACAAGGATAAAATATAGTTTGATGAACCCAAGACTTTTGAGGAGCCTATGAGGAAAGTGAAGTATTTGTACGAGTAGAATAAGGGAAGGCTTGCTTTTCAAAAAGCTTGGGATGACAAAAAGAAAGGCAAGATGGATCCGAGGAGGAAAGGATTCAAGCCACCTTTCTTTAGGAACAACTCACAGTCATATCGACAAGGGTAGCAAGCACAAAGTGAGCCTAATATGGCATATTCTTTGGGAAAAAGGCCAAGACAACAACCTATAAATTGTTGGGGATGTAAGGGAGACCACATGTATAAAGATTGTCCTCGCAAGGGAAATAGGACGAGGATTGTGCATAACATTAAAGAAGTTGACACAGTGAAAGACATGGGCAGGAGCACGACAAGGTATACATCCTTGGACAATAGATAAGCAAACTATTAATCCCACATGATTGAGGTAGAAGGTAAGATCGATAATCAACCCATAACTATTTTGATTGATTCTAGAGCTAGTCATAGCTATATAGATCTTAATATTGTTGAAAGATTTAAATTGAATAAATGTAAGCATGATAATTCTTGTAACACCTCGGTTTTTGTCCCTATGAACTAGAATGTATTATGTAATTGTGACTTAGGTTGGTGAGTCGGTAAAATTGAAAAGGGGCCAGAGTGCCTATGAAATGTAATACATCTATATATATTAATAAAATACATTACTAGTTGTAGGACGGACAAGGACAAAAGAGATATGGGCTTTGATTCCATGAGAGAGGGGGCTTAAGAGGCTGAGTCTTTTTATTATATTTTATTTACCCATGATTACTTTAATTGAGAGAAGTGGTTACATGAGCTTCTTGGGGAAGGCCATATGGTTCTTGATTTCCAAGTAAATATATAAACATCCCTTATGGGTTGTTTTGGGGGGTTTCTTCTCCATTCATTCTTACACTCTTCCTTGGGATTCTTCTTCATTCACTCTTGCTAATTCATGTGCTCTTGGTATGAGCATGGAAAAGAATGGTTGGAGGAGGAGTGTCGTTGCTAGATGGCTATGATGAATTTCTTATCATTCCAAGAGGGAATGGATGTTTGTGTGCATGAGGTTGATGGCAGTTCTGAATGAACTGTTCACAGTTGAGAATCCTTGGATTTTTCAACATAGATATTTCCTAACCATTAGCACTTGAGCCCTGGAGAGAAATGGAACAACATGAGGGACTGCACGATGAAGAAAGGGGTTCGTTTCTTTGGGTTGTGCAGGCTGAAGGGGAAAGAGAGCTGGAAATTAGGATTGTTTTGTGGTTGGGAAAACCTAAGAGCTTGTTAGCTAACTTGTGTGTTTTTAGATTTGGCCTGGGACCTGTCCTTGTGGATTCATAGCCCTGGCTCAGGGGTGACATTGTTGTTGAGAGTGAATGAATGATAGTGTCTATGGTCGGGAGGAATGTCCTTGTTCTGGAGCCAGTTGGTGAATGTTTACTTGAAAGATAAGTGCTCTTTGTGTTTTCTGCATAATTTATATTCCACTGTGTATATTTATCTCTGATATGTATTTTCATGTTCATTCTTGTTGGTTATTGATGTGCATGGAACGTTGTTCCTTTTTTGGATGGTTTGACATGAATCTTGATTATTGCATGTGTGGTTATTGCAATGTTTCATGCTTATTTTCGAATTAGATACTATCAGAATTTGAAATCAGTTTCGAAGTGTGTTTTTTAGGTAGTGTGCCTAGCCTACCAGTGGTTGGGTACATTACAAGTCTTAGTTTGTTCAGCTAGCCACTAGAACCAAGAGAAGAATCAGTGAGTTGATTGGGGATTTCCCAGTGAACATGAAGGGAGTTAACACTAAGGCATATTTGAATGTCATACTCCTTGGGTCGTACGATTGTTTAATTGGTATGGTTTGGTTGGACAAGCATCATGTTGTCCTAGATTGCTACAACAAATCTTTTGCATATCTTGATGAGGAGGGGAATTCAAGGAAAATTCAAGTTATTCTAAGGCATATATCTATCACAGAGATTTTAGTATTGCAGCTAAAAATAAGTTTTAGAAAAGGGTGTCAGATATATGTAGCACATATGGAAGAGACAACCAAGGATAAGGTGCCAAATCTCAAAGATTATCTAGTCTTGAAGGAGTATGAAGACATGTTCAGGGAACTACCAGGATTGACACCAAAGAGAGGCATTTGATTTCTCTTTAAATTTGATGTATGAAGTTGATCGAATCCATAATGAATACATCGGAGCTGAAAGAGTTGTAGATGCAACTAGAAGAATTGTTGAAGAAGGGGTATGTATGCTCGAGTGTCTCACCTTGGGGTGTCCCAATTATTTTTGTGAAGAAAAAGGATGGAACTCTAAGGTTATATATTGATTTTAGACAACTGAACAAGGTTACTATAAAGGACGAGTATCCTTTTCCATGGATCGATGATATTTTTTTATCAACTAAAAAGGAGCAAGGATATTTTCCAAGATTAGCCTAAGATCAGGTTATCATCAAGTGAGAATTAGAGAAGAATATACTAGTAAGACAACCTTTCGAACAAGGTATGTCCATTATGAGTTTGTAGTGGTGCCATTAGGTTGACAAATGCACTAACTACGTTTGTGTGCCCGATGAATGGAGTGTTCAGAGATTACCTGGACAAATTTGTTATTGTTTTCTTGGATGATATTCTTATCTAATCCAAGGCAAAAGAGAAGCATGAGAATCATTTAATAATGGTGCTATAGGTATTGAGAGATCACCAATTGTATGCCAAGTTGAGAAAGTGCACTTTCTATCTGAAGAAAATCCACTATTTGGGCCACATTGTCTTAGAGGAAGGTATAGTAGTGGACCTCGAGAACATTGAAGCAATTAGAGGTTGGCCATTACCAAAGAAAATTTCAGAGGTGATATTGTTTATGGGTCTCCTTGGATACTACAAGAGATTCATTGAAGGTTTCTCCAAGATTTCACATGCAGTCACTTCACTACAAAAGAAGGGAACAAAGTTTGAATGGACTGACAAGTGCAAGGGAAGTTTCTAGCACTTGAAGGAATTATTGACCAATGCACCTATTTTAAAGGTTATATATCCAAATGAGGATTTTGTTGTGTGCTCAAATGCACCCAAGGAAGGGCTTGGTTGAGTCCTTATACAAAATGGGCATGTGGTATGTTATGAGTCAAGGAAGTTGAAAGAACATGAGAGAAACTATGCCACACATGACTTAGAGTTTGTAGTTATAGTTCATGCCTTGAAAATGTGAAGGCATTATCTCATGGGCAGAAAAAATGAGCCAAGGATAGACTATAGTGGTTTGAAATACTTATTTGAGTAGCTAACACTAAATGCCAAATAAACTAGATGGTTGGAATTTCTCAGCGAATATGACTTCAACATCAAACACATTAAGGGGAAAGGAAATAAAGTGGCTAATGCACTCAACACGAGGGTGCATGAAATGCATGCTACAACCATTAATATGTACAATTCAAATTTTAAAAAGCATAATTTTAGAGGATATAGCATCAGACCAACATTACGTGCAAGTTAAAGAAGGCTTACAATAGAGTAATGTACAACACAAATTTAAAGATTACAGGCTAGAAGAGGATGGAATCCTCTTGTACAGGAATAGAGTTTATGTTCCTAATTATTAGGAATTAAGAAATTTAATTCTAAAAGGGATGCATGATGTGTCATATGTTGGACATTTAGGTTACCAAAAAACAAATGCAATTGTAAGAGGCTAGTACTATTGGTCTAGAATGAAGAATATGTGATTGATTATATAGCCAGATGCATGGAATGTCAAAAGGTAAAGGTTGAGTACTGACATCCAACATGATCACTATAACCATTTCCTATTCTTGAATGGAAATGGCAGATTGTTACTGGAGATTTCATCACCAAGTTGCCCAGAACAACAAGGCAACATGATTTTATCATGGTAGTGGTGGACAAGCTTACAAAGGCTACACATTTTATTCCAGTCAAGATGATGCATAAGGTATCCAACATTGCATCGATTTATATGAAGGAAATTTCCATGCTACATGGTGTGCCTAATGCAATAGGGTCTAGCAGAGATTTCAAGTTCACGTCCAATTTTTGGAAAGCGTTGTTTAAAATATTTGGGACAAATCTAAATTTTAGCACAACGTATCATCCAAAATAAAATTATGGGCAGACAGAGAGGGTCAACCAAATAATTGAAGATATGCTTAGCATGTATGTCATGGACAAGCCTCCTAGATGGAAGACTATCTTCATTTGGTTGAGTTTGCTTATAATAATGGGTATCATGCATCATTGAAGGTGAGTTTGTTTGAAGCCTTGTATGGCAGAAAAGGCAACATGCCGGTGAGTTGGGATAACCTAGTAGACAAAGCCAAAATTGGGCCATAATTACTAAGAGAAATTGAAGAGCATATGGTAAAGATAAAACGAACTTTAAAGATTGCACAAGATAGACATAAAAGTTATGCGAACAAAGGTAGAGCACGTAGAAAATTTAGAGTGGGTGGGCATGTGTTTCTAAAAGTAAAGACAAAGAGGAGCTCCCTGAAATTGAGAAGTTTCCCAAAGTTGGTAGTAAGATATTGTGGGCCATTTGAAGTCCTATATAGGATATGCTTGGTTGCATACATGCTTGCATTGCTTGCATCCATGCATGTTCATAATGTGCTTCATGTGTCTTTATTGAAATATTATGTGCATGATCATAACCACGTAATTGATTGGACTATGATTCATGTGGAGCACGAAGGGGACTTTCGAGTGGACCCATTGCGTATCCTAGACCAAAAATTCAAAGTGCTAAGAAACTAAGCCATCAACTTGGTAAAGGTCCAGTGGACCTACTATGGTCCTAAAGATGCCACGTGGGAGCACGAGGATGCCATGCATGAGGAGTACCTACAACTTTGTGCAAATTTTTTAGGAAATGAATGTATATTGTGTATAAATGAATAAAGACTCCACTTTGATAGTTGGGATTTCTAGAACCACAACTCTCAGACTTCTTAGCTATCCTATGTTGGAGCCTTGGAAGGAAAGTGGGACATCCTGAGGGACTGCAGTGCAGTGAAGGGGGTACACTTCCTTGGGTTGTGCAAGTTAAGAGGAACAATAGATTGTTGGTTGGAATTGTTGTGGGAGTCATTAAACTATGAACATAATAATCAATGTAATGCAAAATTTTATATATATGTATGCATGTACACCTATATGGTGATGTGCATTGAGGATAGTGCAAAAACAATGGGGAGGGGATTGTAACACCCCAATTTTAATCCATGGATTGGAAATGTATAATCATATATATAATGAATGGCCAAGGGCCAAGCGATGTAATATGTAAACATTGTACATTGAAAATAATAAAAATGAAATACATCGTCGGTTGTAGATATACATGGATAGTGTCATTGGGAGCTATGATTGCACAAGAGAAGGGGGATGAAATGGGGGTTTGAGGAAACCTCATATGCCTATAATCCCATGCCATTTTCCTAAATCAATTGCCATTAACTATTTTACCTCCTTTAACTTATCAAAGCTAATCATTGAATGCATGTGTGAGGTTGGTGGGAAAGTCATCTCACCTAGTTATTGAGAGCATGTGCTAAGTACACTCACGACAAGACTTGTATCATTAAATACATGTGAGAGGTTGAGTGAGAGACAACATAGGTTGAGTACAATCATGTTTGGGAAGAGTATGAGTTAAACAAGCATGGCAGGAGAAGGAAAAGTAAATTCGAGTAGAGAGGAGAGTAGCTTTACAACTAGCAAGTAGTGAGGAAACGAGGAGCTGAGTGTTGGGAAAAGAGAGGCCATCCACACTATGTATTAAAGACAACTCGTTGAGTTGGTAATTATGCTGAGAATGAGACTACCATGCATGTAAGTGAATTTATGTTCAGAAATTACCCAAAGGAGAATGTGTAAATGTTGTTGTGAGCACTCCTGTCGCAACTAGATTTCTTAAAGCCCCGAGCTAAGATATTCTTGGTTGGTCTATGCTAGAGCCCTAAAGGGGATGTATATTGTCTAAGGGACTGTAGTGCAGAGAGGAAATCTCATCCCTTGGGTTGTGTAGACTGATGGGGAAGAGAGTTGGGCAGTTGGGATTGATGTAGGAGTCTTGTCACTGTTAATTTACTGAGTATTGGACTATTAGAGTGGATACTATCTAGGCGTAGTAGTTTGTCATCCTTGTGGACTCATAATCCTGGCTCGGGGCTGATTTCTTTTTGAGAGAAATAGAGTAGCAAAGTCTATGGTTGGGTGGAATGTCCATTGTCTATAGTTGGTTCTGTAAATCTTGATAAAGATAAGTGTTTCGATCATCGCTTATTTATCGTTATAATGTTATGATTGAATGTTGCATTTATTCTATGTCTTATCTGTTTGAATGTTGTCGTGTGTGTTTAAACAATTTTCATTCATGAATTTTAAATTATCAATGGTTGCATGAGCATTTCATTATGTTGTGTGCATGCATTTGTATTAAAATGGTATCAGTGACAAGTTATGTCGAATTTTGTTTAATGATGTGCCTAACAAGGAAATTGAGTATGTCACAAGATTGCACCCTAACTATTGCACAAATGAGTTGTAGGTTGATCCTAGGTAAAACCAAACTCTACGAGCAATTGTTGAACCCATATTTCCTTGGCCTTGGCCTTCCATGGAAGTACAATCAAACGAAGCATTGACTTAAAATCAACAAGCCTCTTAGTTTACAAAGTATTGTTTGAATTTATTGATTATGAATTCTGTAACTAGAGCGAAGCCAAGAAAAGAAAAATATACACCCAATGAGAATAAGTAAACGATAATGAATCCGGTCACATGAATAAATGCGGACACATTATATGGTTTAGATAATAGACTCGTTGACATGAATGAATCCATTCAATTGGCCAACCCACGTGTCCATGTCTATTACATACATCACCAACATTTACAACACCTCGATACTCTACCTCTGTAGAAGAAAGAGCGATTGCATACTACTTATCATTGGACCAAGTGATAGGACCCGAACCGATGTTGAAAGTGTAACCAAAAGAAAACCTTTGATCATCAACATCAACTACCTAATTTGACTCTATAAATCCCACTAGAGAAGAAGAACCCCCTTTAGTATACTCGATGCTAAACTGATAAGTACCCTAGATGTAGCGAAGAATATGATTTGTTGTCTTCCAATGACATTGATGACAATCCCACATGAAAGGAAAGACTAAACTAAGAGCAAAGGAGAGGTCGAATGGGTATGGGTCATGTACAAAATAGTTTTTACCAACTATTTACATAAATGATCCGAATAGATCTTTTAAACGACAATGGTTGAGTTATTTAGCATGTGTTAATTAACCATTTAGGAAGCTGATTGAAAGAAAAAAGAATTATAGAAGAAACATAGCAGCCATATAAACATGTACAGATATGAAATAAAGCATGAGAATCAACAAACCATAAACACCAATTGGACGTGAACTTGAAATCTGAAGCTGGTAACAACCTCCCGACTTCTCCCCAAGATCTGGCCTAAAAAAGGGCCCAATATCCCCCAAAAATGACCAAAATCCCACAAATCTGCTGATAAAATCAATTAAAAACCATATTATAATGTTAAATACCCACTTTTGGCACTTTTTTGGGCACAACCCCTTTTTCTAGGCTCCTGGTCGTATGGAGTGTCTCCATGTATCCTCGGGCTAATCTCTTGGTGCGTTGGCCCCTTACCTCTCGGCCCTAGTCCTCTGCTTATGGCGCATGTGGCCTTGGCTAAACCCTCCACACGCTATATTGATCAACCTTGGCCCCTGGTCAAGCACCCTAGTCCGCAGGCTAGCTCGATCGACCGGGCGCTAACCTTACCCCCGCCCTAATCATCCAAAAGAACCCAGTCATATGGCGTTCCCATAGTATTAGGGGCTAGAGCAACTGTTATATTCACATGAAAACAAGTGATTGGAGTATGGTCATAGCAACGGTTGTGTGGATGTTGGTTGGGGGCTGGGGCTAGGCCCCAACCCTTTCTCCGCCACACATTACTCTACATGCAAACCTAACTATATGCGCAAAGGTATATGGGTAAGAAATATTTGGTAGGCGGGCTGGTACCCCAGCCTACACCAAAACGCTTCCGCCCATGGCCTGGTCACAGGTTCAAACCTCATGGAGTCTAACAATTTTGCATACCAACGAGCCAATGGAGGGGTGCAACGTGGCAGACCAGGACTGGGCACGTGGCACCACATTATTCGTCCAAATAACCTGCCAAGTGTTAAAACCAGATTCGACTAGTTATCCACATCTTTTGTCCTGTCAGCGTGTTGACCGTACCTGCCACATCAACATCATGCCACATGTCACCCTTGCAGTAATGCCACATGTCACAATCTGATTGGTCCACCTGTCTGCCCACGTCATCAGTCTGTATGCCCAGTCGCCCTTGCCACGTGTCAGTCCGTATGCCCAATCAACAGACTGTACCTACCACTGTACCTTGCCACGTCAGTTGTATGACTATATGGTCTGTATAGTCAGCTGCCACATGGCACTATATGGACTGTACAGTTAACAATTTTTTTGCATGTTTGGCCAAATGAACATATTGCGTGCAGCATACGACATCAGTTTGAGCCTGTTCAAGTTGCATTGGGTTCGTAACGTCGAGGCCTATGCACACGCCCGTTTTGAAGTCATTTTGAGCACTTTGAGTTTTAGGCCTTTCTAAGCCCCATCAAGATCTTGGATCCAATTCTGGATCACACCTCCCCACTAAAGACCTTTTGGTCCCCAAAAGGTTACTGACCAATCATCAAGTTCGGGATAGGCCACCCGACTTGTTCCCTGTCTTTGAACTCTGTCCTGTGCACCTGTGTCATCAAGATCAATTGTAAAACAATCATGATAACTGACAGAATATTGTTAGCCATTTGTACCCTGTCACATCTTACTGAAGCCACTATCATCCATGTAGACAACATTACTAATGATAGCATCAAAAATATGACTGCAAATGTGCTGATATGTTTTTAATATTTGCACGACATTAGCTTATCTTGAAGTGAAGAGTGATTGATTTTCCATTCTACAATCATCTCATGTTCTTGCTTAAGATCGATTACTTGATTTGGAACAATTATAGGTGTGTTGCTTGCATGAGTTGCCTTTATTAATTGTTCCATTGTTTGAAGAGAGTTATTTGCCTTTAAATGATGAGCATGAACCACATATTCTTGATCTTCTTTGATTAAGTGATATTGATTCTTTTCCTTGTAGAAGATTGCTTTACGATCATACAAGTAAGGACTGCCTAAGACCATTCTACATTCACTTAGTGGCACCACATCACATTTTACCTCGTCCACAAACTTAGATGAAATTGCAAATTTTAATGTGCATTGCTTTGTTATGTGTAATTGATGATTGTTGCTTATCCATTTAGGTGTGTAAGGCCGATGATGCAGTTGTGTGTTTAATCCCAATTGTTTAACCAATTCCTCTGAAATTAAGTTAAATTGAGATCCACTATCTATCAATCTGTCGACCTTAGTATGTCGCATTATGACCCTTATGTGAAACAATTTACTTCTAGCATCAAATCCATCACCAATTTTAACTATCATACCAACCAGTGAGACTTTAGATTAATTACTTGAATCTAATCCCAAGTTTGTCTGTCATGTTGTTGTTGCAACTGTTTGCCTCCCTTTCTTTTCTTTGAACCACTTCAGTCTCTTCTCGGGATGCAATTGCCAGCAACAGTCCTCATCATGCCCCTCTTTCTTGCAATGCTTGTGTTAACACTAGAAGTCACCTCTAGATTGCGTTGGAGGTAAGCCCATTACCCATCAAAGTTTTATGTCACGGGTTAGTTTTAAAGAGGTCAAATGGGTGCAGACTCAAGATGATATCGTTTTAACTCAGAAAACTGGACTGGTATGCGCATGCAGGTGAGGTCTTAATTAACTTCAGTTAAGAAGTTGGAGTAGGGGTGAATAGAGGGAAGACTTTGGTGAGGAGAGTGTAGAGGTCTGTCGTAGACATTAGGTCTTCCAACAGCCTAAGGAGGAAAAGCTTCACACTAGAATCAAACATACATTACAATATAGTCAAAACAATACATTTGAATCCTTCAATCATGGACACTTCAATATCAAAGGCAAATAGGATGAAAACAAAGTTGAATTTCATTAAATAAGAAGTCTCAGATCAAAATACATAACCAGAGAACTAGAGTTCTTCATCAAAAGTTACAATACGGGAGCACTGCTCAACCATCGACCTTAACAAAATATCAAAACTACCTACTTATACTCAGAACTGTCCACAACCACCAGGGGCGTGCTCCGGCCACTGTATTCAAGGCTTGCCATCTGCATCTTCTTCTATCAGAATGCGCATGCATTCTTCTGTCAGATGCAAAATTAACTCAACATGGGCCTTCAGGAAAAATCGTCCATTGAGGGGGCCTCTGGCTGACAACTCTGTCTCTACAAACAGACCCTCCATACTTTCCATTTATGGAGTGAGTTGAAGTTTCAACCACCACTCCCATTTCCATTAACTACCTTCAACGGGATCCGGACGAGGCCTAACACCCATGAATATTCCAGGCGGTGCCCACGACTTCTGCGAGTCAATCCCGACGCCTCGAGGCCATGCAGATCTTCTTTTGTGACCAATATGAGCGGTTTCAGAATCTCGAGCTTCAGGCGCCAACTCCTTCTTCATCACTCCTTCGTGCTTGTGACCTCGGGCCGTGACCTTGAGCTTATCCCGTATGACGCTTTGGGATTTCGTGCTTTGCGAGATTTCACATTACTCTACTACAGATTCCCTAATGCCCGATTGACAAAATCGCTCCTCTCAGATCGACGGTCAGATCTGCTATGCATTCGATGGGCGCGATTGATTCCTTGAAAACCCGACTCACTAATCATGCGCTGGGCGCTTACCTTTCTTATTGGGCCCACCTCCTATGTGACCTCCTCTATGACCTAGGGCCCAACTTTTGAGCATTTTTGGACTTCGCGTTTCGTGAAGTCTGAAGTTAGCTCACCTCCTTTCTTCTGATTCCCGATTCTCTGACTTAGCTAGTGTCAGATCAATGGTCCACGACCTTCCATGATCCGATGGTCCAGATCTCTTCTTTGCGAATCAAGACTTCGTGTTTCGGGACTCGGGGTCATCTTTTCTCGACTTTGATTTCGGGCCTTTGCTCCGGTGCTAAACTTCGAGCAAATTTGGGATTCCAAAAGCCCACGAGCCACGAATTTGATTTTCTCAGAAATTTCCACCGTTGAAGTTGATCTCGCCTGTTAGTTGAATTTCGAGCCCAAAATGGACTGCTCTGAACATTGTGTTTTGATGTTTCTTGTGCAGGTTGTGAACTTGGAAAACCTGCTGCCCTTCACAACTATATGTGATAACATTTGGCTCCACAGGGGATGGCATGCTCCCCACGAGATGCTAAGAACAAGTAGTTCTAGTGCCTTAGCTGTTGGGTTATGGAGTCAAGCTCAAAACTTTCACTGAAGAAAACAAGGAAATATGTACACACTACTCTACTAAAAATGAAAACAAACACATGGGATCTAGAAGGAGCTTATTTATGTACAATCCTATACTAACTGATCTTTACAAAGTGCTAGGTGAAAGCAAACTTCCACCATAGCCACCCAGACTGTCTGGTGATAAATTTCTTATCTTTACTGCAGTTGATCCTCAAAAATCTAGGGAAGTATGGCAACAGAACAAGAACATGGCTTGGAATGCTTCCCATACCCCCAAATGATGATAAGATGAATAATTTTGCAGGCTCCAATGCTTTTTGAAAACACAACTCCATATATGACCCCATAGGGTCACAAAATTTACAATCAGGGGAGCTCAACTAGTAAGAAATTACCTCATGTTCTTCATTGTTGCTCACTCGTTGTTTGATGCTCTTAGAGTGTACAGGTGGGTGGAGAACAATTGCAACAGGCCAATAACAAGGTGATATTTTCTCATTCACAGGCTCTGGATAAGAGATAAACCCCACATTAAGCTCCTCCTTTTCATGTTGCTCTGTGTCTTCTGCAGGTCCAGGATGGCTGATTTCCACCCAATGCCCTTCCTCAATAAATAAAGGAAAAGGATCCATGGTGTGGTATTGGAAATCTTTTATATCCATCTCGGAATCCGATTCATAGCTGTCATATGCAGGCTTGTTGATCCCCAAGTCAACAAAATGTAAGGTAGGGATCTTTTCATTTACAGGCTCGTGATAAGAGGTAAACTGCACATTTAGCTCTTCCATTTCTCCTTCATGGCTCTCCCAAGGATCCGATTCATAATCATCATAAATAGGAACAAAGGAAAAGCTCTTCTCTTCGTTATCTTCCCTATTTCCTTATTGTTGTTCCAGATCTGATTCATACTCAATATCTTCATGCTCAGAATCTAAAACATACTGACAATCTCCTTGCTTCTGCACATGCAACTCTTTAAGATATGATTTCATAGAAACCCCCTTGCTAGCCCTGATGTTCTCTTCGACTTCCTCAGCATCTTTGAACAAGTGTCTTAATGATGAAGATTTCCTCTCTCTTAGGAGAAGGACAAGCTTTGAATGCTAAGCCATGACATAGTACACCATGGCAACAGTCTCTGTGGGTCTAATCTCCATAAGCATACTATGGTAAACACTGTAAAACCTTTTGTTGAAGACAACCAGGGCTTCCTATTCTCCTCTCCTCAAGGCATTAAACTCAAAACGATATTGATCAAGGGACTTGTTCTCACCCCAACACTTTAAAAATGCATGGCATAGCTCGGTCCAGGAGCCAATAGAACGGACTTCTAGACATTTAAACCACACAACAACATCTCCAGACGGGGATTGTGAGAACAACCTCATGGCAACATCATCATGAACAATCTCAAATTGATTGACAAAGCTCTCAAAGTCCTCCAAATGCCTCTCAGCTATAATATGATCCTCTCCAGAAAATTGAGGAAGATACTCAAAGGAATAACGAGCATAAGGATGAAGGTCATGTGGCAGCCTTCAAGGTTTAAACAACTTATTTCTAATTTTAATTTGAAAAGCAATGGGATGATCACGAGGATTAACAAGTTGATGGCAAGGCTCGACAAAAATAACATAGGATAACAAGATTTGAGAAGACTATGAACTATTTCCAACCTCCTCAGGGCTACAAGGGTGATCAATATCAAGAGGAGATGCAATACAGATCTCACTTTTATGAACAGGCTGAAGTGAAGGCAAAATATTAGCATCTACAACACAATAAGAGGGCATGTCTTCTTCTTCCAAGGATGGATAAATAAAGGAAGGCCTATTATCATCTGAATAGACAAAGCAGAAGATAATCCTCTTTATATGGGAAAGAGAGAAATGAGTTGATAAACAAGAACATGATTTCATGAATAAATCTCATAAACTGATACCTGGTCTTCCCCTTTGGTATGGTCATCTTTCTGTCAACATGATCCTCCCCAATGGAGTCTTCGATAATGGAGTCGCTAGGTGAAAGTTGCAATCTTCAATGGTTCTGATGTCCGATGCATCTTCAGAATTAGAAGCTCATTGTCATTCTACCAAGGGAAATGTCTTCAATTCATTCCCCGGTAAGGACACCAGAAATGTTAGCACTAGAAGTCACTTCCATATTGCGTTGGAGGTAAGCTTAGTACCCATCAGAGTTTTATGTCACAAGTTGGTTTTAAAGAGGTCAAATGGGCACATACTCAAGATGATATCGTTTTAACTCAGAAAACTGGACTAGTATGCACATACAGGTGAGGTCTTAATTAACTTCAGTCAATAAGTTGGAGTAAGGGTGAATAGAGGGAAGACTTTGGTGAGGAGAGTGAGGGAAGACTAATGATAGTATAAAAAATATGACTGCAAATGAGCTGATATGTTTGTAATATCTGCACGACATTATAGCTTATCTTGAAGCAAAGTGTGATTGATTTTCCATTCTACAATCATCTCATGTTCTTGCTTAAGATCGATTACTTGATTTAAAACAATTATAGGTGTGTTGCTTGCATGAGTCGCCTTTCTTAATTGTTCCATTGTTTGAAGAGAGTTATTTGCCTTTAAATGATAAGCATGAACCACATATTCTTGACCTGTTTTGATTAAGTGATATTGATTCTTTTCCCTGTAGAAAATTTCTTTACGATCATACAAGTAAGGGCTGCCTATGACCATTCCACATTCACTTAGTGGCACCACATCACAGTTTACCTCGCCCACAAACTTAGATGAAATTGCAAATTTTAATGTGCATTGCTTTGTTATGTGCAATTGATGATTGTTGCTTATCCATTTAAGTGTGTAAGGCCGATGATGCAGTTGTGTGTTTAATCCCAATTGTTTAACCAATTCCTCTGAAATTAAGTTAGATTGAGATCCACTATCTATCAATGTGTCGACCTTAGTATGTCGCATTATGACCCTTATGTGAAACAATTTACTTCTAGCATCAAATCCATCACCAATTTTACTTGTCATACCAACCAATGAGACTTTAGATTCATCACCTAAATCGGATCCCAAGTCTGTTGGTCGTGTGGCTATTGCAACTATTTGCCTCCCTTTCTTTTCTTTGAACCACTTCGGTCTCTTCTCGGGATGCAATTTCCAACAACGGTCCTCATCATGCCCCTCTTTCTTGCAATGCTTGCAAGAGGGCTTCTCTTCCTTTCTCGCCACTGAATTTTCCTTCTTGCCATGCCACTTCCTTTTGTCCTCTTTCCTTGAAGACGATTCCCTTGATACACCAACCCTTGTTTTCCCTGCTTCAATGTAGGTCGCTTGAACAAAAACCTCATCAATATTAGTAGGTCCAAACATGAATACAATATTTCGAATATGTGCAAGTAAACCTCCTATATACTTCATAAGAGTTTCTTGGGTATGTAAAGGAATATCTAACATCAATGCCATTTTACGAAATCCATCTGTGTATTCTTGCATTGTTTGTCCCTTTCTTAGTTTAAGAGCTTTCCATTCAATTAACACTTTCTCTTTATAACCCAAAGGATAGAATTGCTTTCTAAGTGCAAAAATAAAAACTTGCGCCAACTTGATTTGAGTTGCCTCATCCTTGATTTGTTACACACTGCAATAAACCTTCATCTGTCTGAACCAATTTTCAATTCTCTCTGCATTAACTTCACCATCATATATGGGTAATTGAAATTTAACATCAATTTTAAGTAGAGGAATTTCATTCTTATGTTTATGGACATGTTTCTTTGCAATGGATTTAGAACTTGAACTTGAAGAAGAAGGAGAAGAAGGAGGTGAAGATGGAGGTGAAGGAGGAATTTGAGGAGGATCCTCTCCTTCTTCACTTTTTCCCTTTGAAGATTCACCTAGATTTGGTCTCTTCCGTTCCAAGTAATCCTCATGCAAAACCTTGATCATCTATGACATGGCGAAGAAAGTTTTTTGAAACTCTTTCTCATCCTGAGAAAGTCCCTCTTCCGATGCCATCTTCTCGCTTTGAGAAGTTCTCTTTCTCAATCCAATCAATGGATTCTCTTCAACAAGCTCGCCTTCACCATGATGTAGCTTTTCCCTTGTTAACATGCAAACTCAAATCCAAACGTCAACTAGCTCTGTTACCACTTGATCCGAATAGATCTTTTAAACGACAATGGTTGAGTTATACTATGTGTTAATTAACCATTTAGGAAGCTGAATGAAAGAAAGAAGAATTATAGAAGAAACATAACAGCCATATAAACATGTACAGATATGAAATAAAGCATGAGAATCAACAAACCATAAACACCAATATGATAACGGAGTTTGACAATCTCGCCTACGTCTTCGGGCCTTTGTCTTAATGGGTGAGGTTTTCTTATTTCTGTTCAAAGCTTTAAAAGTACATCACAATAGTGCCAAAAGGATTACAAACTGATCTGGTTTTGTTTTACCAGATATCTGAAACCCAACAAAACTGACGGCACTGAAATCGGATGACCGGAGTTCCTAGAAATGACTCGCAAAGGTGCTCTCCTCAACAACTTCCCTGCATAAAAATGGCTTTGGCTTGGAAATATTCATCATAAACCTACTCTGAACCTCCCTCCATGGCTTCAAGAAGCTCTGATTTATATAGATTTGAAGTTAGTAACAACCTCCCAACTTCTCCCCAAGATTTGGCCTCAAAAAGAGCCCAATATCCCCCCAAAATGACCAAAATCCCACAAATTTGCTGATAAAATCAATTAAAAACCATATTATAATGTTAAATACCCACTTTTGGCACATTTTATGGGTGCAACCCCTTTTTCTCGGCTCTTGGTCGTATGGAGGGTCTCCATGTATCCTCGGGCTAATATCTTGGCACGTTAGCCCCTTAGCTCTCGGCCGTGGTCTCGTGCTTATGGCGCATGTGGCCTTTGCTAAACCCTCCATGCGCTATATTGATGAAACTTGGCCCCTGGTCAAGCGCTCTGGTTGGCATCCTAGACCGACCGACCAGGCGCTAACCTTACCTCTGCGCTAATCATCCAAAAGAACTGGGTCATATGGTGTTCCCAAAGGATCGGGGTTGGAGCAACTGTTATATCCATGCACAAACAAGTGATAGGGGTATGGTCATAGCAATGGTCGTGTGGATGTCTGCCGTGGGCTTGGGCTAGGCCCCAGCCCTTTATCCGCCCCACATTACTCTACATGGAAACTTAAATATATGCACAAAGGTATATGGGTAAGAAATATTAGGTAGGTGGGCTGGTAGCCCGGCCCACGCCAAAACGCTTCTGCCCATGCCCTAGTCATGTGTTGAAACCTCATGGAGTCCAACAATTTTGCATACCAATGATCCAATGGAGGGGTGCCACGTGGCAGCCCAGGACTGGGCCACGTGGAACCACATTACTCGTCCAAATAACCTGCCAGGTGTCAAAACCAGATTTGACCAGCTATCCACATCTTTTGCCATGTCAACATGTTGACCGTACTTTCCATGTCAGTATCGTGCCACATGTCACCCTTGCAGTGGTGCCACATGCCACGATCTCATTGGTCCACCTGTCTACCCACATCATCAGTCCATACGCCTAGTCACCTTTGCCACATGTCAGTCTGTATGCCCAGTCAATAGATTGTACCTACCACTGTACCTTGCCATGTCAGCTATACGACTGTACGATATATACAATCGGCTTCCATGTGGCACTGTACGAACTGTACATTCAACATTTTTTTCCCTGTTTGGCCAAATGAACAGATCACGATATTTGGAGCATACGTCATCCATTTGAGCCCGTTCAAGCTGCGTTGGGTTCGTAACGTCGAGGCCTACACACACGTTCGTTTTGAAGTCATTCTGAGCACTTTTAGTTTTAGGCCTTTCTGAGCCCCATCAAGCTCCTAGATCCAATTTTGGATCACACCTCCCCAATAAAGACCTTTTGGTCCGCAAAAGGTTACTCACCAGTCATCAAGTTCGATATAGGCCACCCGACTTGTTCCCTGTCTTTGAACTCTTTCCTGTGCACCTGTCTCATCAAGATCAATTGTAAAACAATCATGATAACTGACAACATATTGTTAGCCATTTGTACCCTGTCACATCTTACTGAAGCCACTATCATCCATGTAGACAACATTACTAATGATAGCATCAAAAATATGACTGCAAATGAGCTGATATGTTTTTAATATTTGCATGACATGAGCTTATCTTGAAGAAAAGTGTGATTGATTTTCCATTCTACAATCATCTCCCGTTCTTTCTTAAGATCGATTACTTGATTTGAAACAATTATAGGTGTGTTGCTTGCATGAGCCGCCTTTCTTAATTGTTCTATTGTTTGAAGAGAGTTATTTGCCTTTAAATGATGAGCATGAACCACATATTCTTGACCTGCTTTGATTAAGTGATATTGATTCTTTTCCTTGTAGAAGATTGCTTTACGATCATACAAGTAAGGACTGCCTAAGACAATTCCACATTCACTTAGTGGCACCACATCACATTTTATCTCGTCCACAAACTTAGATGAAATTGCAAATTTTAATGTGCACTGCTTTGTTCTGTGCAATTGATGATTGTTTCTTATCCATTTAAGTGTGTAAGGCTGATGATGCAACTGTGTGTTTAATCCCAATTGTTTAACCAATTCCTCTGAAATTAAGTTAGATTGAGATCCACTATCTATCAATTTGTCGACCTTAGTATGTCGCATTATGACCCTTCTTTGAAACAATTTACTTCTAACATCAAATCCATCACCAATTTTACTTGTCATACCAACCAATGAGACTTTAGATTCATCACCTGAATCTGATCCCAAGTCTATTGGTCGTGTTGCTGCTGCAACTGTTTGCCTCCCTTTCTTTTCTTTGAACCACTTTGGTCTCTTCTCGGGATGCAATTGCCAACAATGGTCCTCATCATGCCCCTCTTTCTTGCAATGCTTGCAAGATGGCTCCTCTTCCTTTCTCGCCACTAAATTTTCCTTCTTGTCATGCTACTTCCTTTTGTCCTCTTTCCTTGAAGATGATTCCCCTGATACACCAACCCTTGTTTTTCCCTGCTTGAATGTAGGTCTCTTGAAGACAAACCTCATCAAGATTAGTAGGTCCAAACATGAATACAATATTTCGAATATGTGCAGATAAACCTCCTATATACTTCATAAGATTTTCTTGGGTATGTAAAGGAATATCTAACATCAATGCCATTTTACGAAATCCATCTATGTATTCTTGCATTGTTTGTCCCTTTCTTAGTTTAAGAGATTTCCATTCAATTAACACTTTCTCTTTATAACCCAAAGGATAGAATTGCTTTCTAAGTGCAAAAATAAAAACTTTCCATGATGGGAATACATTACTCACTTGTTGCATGCCATTTTGCAACTTTATTTGCCACCAGATGAGTGTTGTGCTTACAAGTCTAAGTGATGCAAGCTTGATCTGAGTTGCCTCATCCTTGATTTGTTGCACACTGCAATAAACCTCCATATATCTGACCAAATTGTCAAGTCTCTTTGCATTAACTCACCATCATACATGGGTAATTCGAATTTAACATCAAGTTTAAGTTAAGGCATTTCATTCTTATGTTTATGGACATGTTTCTTTGCAGTGGATTTAGAACTTGAACTTGAAGAAGAAGGAGAAGAAGGAGGTGAAGATGGAGGTGAAGGAGGAATTTGAGGAGGATCATCTCCTTCTTCACTTTTTTCCTTTGAAGATTCACCCAGATTCACTCTCTTCATCTAAAGAATAAAGAATAAGAATAAGAATCATCATCCAAAAAATATGCAAGTTATGGATAAGTAGAAGAAGAAGAGAAAATTTGCAAAGAAGAAGATGTAGGCACACAGGTCAAGGAGTGTTCATCAAATCTAACATCTAACTGAAAGGCAAACTCTAAAGTGTGAGGTACAAATAGCCTATATGCTTTAACATCTTCAGAATAGCCAACAAAAATGCATTACCAACTTTTAGGTTGTATTACTTTATGTGTTTCATCTCAGATATGAGCCTAAGCTTCACAACTAGACACTTTGAAATGACATACATCAGGGTTGATCTTAGACCAATATTCTTCTAAAGTTACGTCCATTAATACCTTGGTAGGAGTATGGTTCCAAATATAATTTGCAAATTGACTACTTCAACCCAAAATTAAGGAGCTAATTTTTTAGATTGAACCATACAACGATCCATTTCTTTAAGTGTGTGGTTCTTACATTCAACGACACCATTCTACTATGTTGTGTCAAGTATGGTATGTTGTGTTTGAATGCCATGTGTTGCCAGTGAAGTTTTTATTGATATATGATTTGTAATCATTAGTGTGAATTATCTTGATTAGATGTCCACATTGATTTTCAACAAGTGCTTTGAAAGCGACAAAAAGATTGAAAGCTCCAATTTTTAGTTTAATGAAATAAACCCATACGTGTCGAGTTTAATCACAATGAATGTGAAAATGTATTGTCAATTTGAAAAATATGGAGTGGGGAATGGTCCATTTATGTCACCATGAACCAATTCTAATGGTGCTTGTGCTTGCCATGAGTGGCTGGATGGAAATAGATCTTTATGGTGCTTACCTAATACACAACCACGACACACACCATTATTGCATAGGACAAAGGGTAGGGAACATACCAATATGTGCTTTAAGAGATATTGTAGTTATTGATAGTTCTGTTAGGATATTTAGACACTTAGGAGTTAGTTAAGATCAACTTGGTCTACTCTGTTGTTAGGTAAAAATGTGTTTCTTTAGTATGCATTTGTAGTTAGGTAATCTGATGGTCACGATATGTTCTCGACATAGAGTGATCTGACGACTCATATTCTTCTCGATCTTAACGACTGCATTGATCCGTGTCTGAACACCCGATTGGTCCATGATCTCCATTTAAATAGCATGGAGGGTCATTTGTCGATGATCAATTGTAAGAATCTCTCTTGTAAAGTTTTCTTTTGCATTAATAAATTTCTCCAAGTAGTTGTGTTGGTTGGGCCCGTGGATGTTTCCCCACATGGCTTTTACCATGCAAAAATATCAGTTTGTTGATCTTTGATCTAGTTGTGTGAGTGGTTACTAAAGGAGTTCATCCTCTGTTGGAATACTTGTGTTGTCTAACATGGTATCATAGCGCATTTGAAGACCTGCTCATATTGTAGATCGAGATCTTGAAGCTGTGTTGCCACATCTTTTGTTTCTTCTATTTCCACACATTTCTTGGCCAAGAGGACTATTCCATTATGTTCGGAGCACTTCTTTCGTCTATAGTTTGACTGTGGCAAGCCAAATAAACATAGTTTAGGGCCCCAAAACAGCCCTGGAAGTACATAAAGATGTACTGACATGAAACCTTCCAAAATAAGCCAGTTGGATTAGGTGGGTGGCCACCAATTTCCACCTAGACGCTGTGTGGGGCTTCAGACAGCCCCGGAAGCGTAGAACCCACAATTAAAAAGAATTATAGAAGAACATGCTGAACTAAAAAATGTTAAGAGGAGCCAGTTGGAATAGGTGGGTGGCCACCAATATCCACCTGGATTAGTCCTCCCCACTTAGAAAGCAATGGTCTCCATTGTGTTGAGTGCCCCCATAAGGTGAGGATTTTTTTGTTGAATTTGGCTTCGGGTGAGCCACTTGCCTTGGTGGAGGAGCTACCCTACCTTGAGAATTTGATAAATTTGGATCCTCTGTTGGCGAATGCCCTTGACCTGTGTGTCCACTATTTGATCAGTGGATTCCTGTTCCATGCAGTCAGGGTTGAGCTCTGTTGGTGTCAATTGTTCTGCAATCTCCAAGGTGTCCAATAATGGTGGAAAATATGGTCGGAGGAGGTCCACATTGAACACTGGGTGCAATCCAAGGAAGGTGGAGTGTGGAGCTCAAAAGCATTGTCACCCACAACCTTGGTGATAGTGTAAAGCCCATAGTGAAGTGGACGAAGCTTCTGATGGGACCCTGGAAGGCGTTCTTTTGGAAAATGTAACCAGACCTTGTCTCCCACCTGGAACTTGTGCAGTACTCGATGCTGATCATGGCGTTGCTTGTACTTAGCATTGGCTTTCTGGAAAATCTCATGGACCTGTTGGAGGATGTGCTGAATCCACTCAATGGATTTGGTGGCTTTGTCGGCCTCATACTAAACATGGGAAGAATTTGTTTATGTTGTTGCAAGAGGTAGTGCAACATCAATGGGACCCAAGGGTTGGAATCATAGCCCCACCTGAAAGGGGCTATGGTTGGTGGAGCTATGGAGAGCCCCATTGTAGCTATGCTAAACATAGGGAAGACTCTCATCCCATGTGTGTGAATGCTTAGAGTTATACATGCACATGATGTGCACAGTCACTCGATTGACGATCTCTATTTGGCCATCGTTTTGAGGGTGGAAGGGAGTGGATTTAGTGAGCTTGGTGTCCAAAAGTGACCAGATACTCGACCAAAATGTGTTGAGGAACCTACTATCCCGATTGGAGATGATGGTTTGTGGTATCCCAAAATGGACCCACACTCGTTTGAAGAAGAGCTTAGCAGTATATGTTGTTGTGATGCTCTTCTTGCAGGCCATGAGAATGGCCATGTTCAAAAATCAATCAACCACCACAAATACACAATCATTGCCTTACTTGGTGGACGAAAGTCTAGACATGTAATCCATTGAGATGGATTCCCAAGGCCTCTCAAGAGTAGGAAGATGGGTGTATAAGCCTTGATTCTTGATGGTTGGCTTAGCAATGGCACAGACAGTGCAAGATTTGATATACTTGTTGACGTCCTGTCGAAGTTTTGGCCAATAATTTTTTTTTTTCCGGTAGAATGACCACAATTTTCTCCATGCTAAAATGTCCCGCCATCTGACTGTAGTGAGCCTCCCAAATCCGCTTTGCACGCTCACTTGCAAGAACAAAGAGATGGCCTAAATGGCATAACAATTTATCCTGAATGTGAAAATCGACGAATTTCGCGCATGTACCCAAGAGATGATAGGTGGTGGAAAAGTCTGGATCTTGCTGATAAAGTTGGGACCACGCAGATTCCTCATGCCCATAGGAATGGAGCAAGGTGGTGAGTGCAACCACAAGAGGTTGACTGAGGTAGTCAATGCCACGATTTGTGCTCCCTGTCTTATACTTGATGTTGATGTGGAACTGCTGCAGGTAGGTGGAGCACTTCTAATGGTGGTTGTTCTGCAAATTCCCCTCTGTCTGTATGAACTATAGAGGCTTGTGATTAGTGTGGATGATTCTCTCCTTTACCAGAATGTAATTTTTCCATTGACGATAGGCTTGTACAATGGAATACATTTCCTTGTCATAGGTGGGTTATTTACGTATAGTATATGAGAGTGTCTCACTATGGTATGCTACCGGATGACCGTTCTGAGTGAGAACTCTGCCTATAGCATACTCAGATGCATCAGTCTCAATCTTGAATAGTTGTTGTAGATCGGGTAAGGAGAGTACTGGAATTGAGCACAAGCGATGCTTTAGGTCATCAAATGCTCGTTGTTGTGCCTTACCCCATGCAAACTTTTCCCTGCCACTGCCCTTAGTAACTTGGCTGAGGGCCAATGCAATATGGGAGAATCCCAAAATGAACCGTTGGTAGAAGTTGGCAAGTCCCGAGAAGCTCTGAAGCTCGATTAGTGTGGTCGGGACTGGCCAGTCATGGATGACTTGGATCTTAGCTAGATCCACGTTTACCCCATGCTCATCAACAATGTAGCCTAAGTATTGGACCCTACTCATGCCAAAGGATCATTTTTCCAAGTTGGTATATAGCTTGTGCTGCCGCAGAGTGCTCAAAACCTGTTGAATATGTTGCATGTGCTCCTCCCAAGTTATGTTGAAGATGAGGATGTAATCCAAATGTACCACCACAAAAGAGTTGGTGAAGGGTCTCAATACATCATCCATCGACCTCATGAAAGTGGTTGGTGCATTTGTTAAGCCAAAGAGCATGACCAACCATTCAAAGAGACCTTCTTTAGATTTGAAAATTGTCTTCCATACATCAGTTATTTTGATGGGAACATGGTGGTAGCCAAACTTTAGGTCAATCTTGTTGAAGAACTTTGCCCCCTTGAGTTGGTCAAGAAGGTCATAAATTTGGGGAATTAGGTATTGGTTCCAGATTGTGATTTTGTTTAATTCTCTGTAATCAATGCAGAGTCGCCATGACTCGTATTTCTTCTGCAATAGTACAATTGGTATTCCAAAAAGGGGAGGAGATGGGTCTAATGTTCCCCTTTTGAAGCATATCTTGGATCTGGCGCTTGATTTCGTCATTTTCCATCAGCGAGCAATGATAAACTGGTCCATTAGGTAGAGGTGTATCAGGGGTTAGATCAATTGGATGCTTGACTTGGCAGTGCGTCGGTACACCGGTGGGTCAGGAGAGGATGTCTCTGTACTCTTCCAAGATCTTGTCCACTTGCTTCTGCTGCAAAGAGAGGCTCTATGTAGAGGCCATGGATGTGGTGATGAAATTCTTCTTATTGTGAACGTGTATCACAAAGAAGACAAACTTCCCAGTTTGTGAAATGACCTTACTGCATTGCCTAGAATAGATTAAAGAAATAAGGGTAGCCAACGCTACCTTGGTATCATGCACAATTGTCTACCCAAAGTAATAATAACACTGTGGGGTCTAGACTCATACACAACATGTCGCTTCCAAAAATATGGTTGTATTAAAAGAACATCACAAACTTCAAGGGGAGTAATATCACACAATACCTCGTCTTTGAATGGCTTGATGTCGTAGGGCAGAC
>JZKD02S2267835.1:341689-352891 GCA_000966675.3 Picea glauca | reverse complement strand
ACTGAAAGCAAGGACCTCTGAATCAGGAAGATAATCAGGCTCCACAACCAACATTTGGATGCCTTCCTTTTTGACCCAAACACTACACCAATAATATAATTATGTGGTGCTCTTCAGTGTTAGTAAAAAGGTTGTAGTCCAAACATCAATTATAAGTAGGAATACCATATGATACTTGTGTGGCACCATATCCTTTCCATATCCAACCATGTCATGGTATCACACATGGCTAGCTCTACTAGAATTCATTCCATAACAAGATTATACTCCTTTCTTTACTTTGGTTATTAACTCATAACCAACAAAATCATGATATGCTATTATGCCATATGAATGTATTCAAAATATAAACATCTTTTATAATTATCCCAGGCCTTCAACCTTTACCACACCTAATGGTAAATTATTCCCATTAATGAATTCAAATCATACAATAATTTCACTTTATAAAATAAATTATGGCCGAGGGAATTCTAGCCTAAATTCCTTTCAACAATTTTGTAGCATAAATACATCAAATTCGTACTTGCATAGTTGTCATTTAATTTATTTGATGCTACCTAATTAGCTGGTATCAATAAGAGCTCCTATGCCTCCTTCACCTTCTCTTATGCAACATTTCGTCTTCATGTTACTTCCTTCATATGGATGACTTCCATATGCAACAACATCAATACTTTCAGCTACACACTAACTTCCTTTTTCCTCTTTCCTGGCATAACCACCATCATCAGAAACTTTAAAATTCATATATATAACAATAGCCTACTCCTAGTCTTCAACATGTTATATATATTTTAACAAATCTACATTCACTAATGCATATCTATATGCACTAAGAATGCATCCTTAACATGCTCATGAATGCATAAGCATTCCAACTTCCTATGTTATATATGGTTGTCCAATAAGCCATATCATAATTGCTTCTACTGAAATTGCAACAACCTCTTTATTCGTTTACAACTCTCTTTGTTGTTCCTAGTTGTCCTCAAGTCTCACTGGATCCGTGTAGCCTTTTATTCTCTCAATGAATTCATTAGCATGATTTCTTGCTTCCCTGGCCCCTTTTAGCCAAATGATACATGACCAATTTACATTGCCAACCATGTTGTCTTATTGACTTTGGATCTTCAACATCCATTTACTTCACTGGACCAAGTTGATTCAACTTGCCATGTCTGAACACTTTATCTCTTGTGGTTCCCACACCCTTCTCTTCTCCTTCCTTATCCCATTGGCCTCAAACTTGACTTCCTTAGTCAATTTTCAGCACACTATAATTCTGAGTATATATCTTATTTTCCAGTTTCATAGAGACTAACTGGAAATAGTTAGCATTACCTTTACCTGCCATCATAAATTTCATTGCTACTTCCAACTTTCTAGAATATCATCAATGGTTCCTTCCCACTTGAGATGGGTTCTTTTTAGGGTCTATCTCTTTTGCATTCCATAGCAAGCATAGAACCAGAAAATCACCTCCATGTTTGAATCCTTTTGACTTGTCATCCCAATATACTTTGGGAATGCACTCAACACCTTTGGAATACACCAAACATTCTCTTTATGCATCAACAATCTCCATTTTATTGTCGTCACAGTTCTTTGAATGATGCAATAGACTCAAGATAACTTGGAATCCACCTAGTGGTACCTTTTTTTCACTATCTCTAGTTAATCATGAACTTTATCCAATTCTAGAATGCACTTATATTTATGTAATGCCTTCCCCATAAGTATGGTTGCATACCTCTAGAGCCAATCTGCACATATTGCATCACTTTATGCATATGCTATCACTCTTTAGCATGCATGCACCTTCATTACTTCACCCTTTAAGTTCTTCCACTTGTACCATGCTTCCACTACATTACTATGATACCAATAATGGATCACTACTCCAAGTCTGCATAACTAATCCACCCCATCTCCATGTATACACTAAGTCTTTCTTTATCAGAAGACTAGCTTCCCAAACTCTCAAATTACCTGGTTGATCTTGGATTATGTCTTCACATTCTTCCTTCTTGTATTTTTCTCTTCTTGTGAAGAAGCCTTGTCACAACACTCTTTCTTCAAGTGTCTTTGCTCATCCTTGATACCATGTCCAAACTCTTTCACTGCTATATAAACCTCATGCATATTTTCATGCTTTGCACCTCCATGGGCACCCACTGCACATGCATTATCATGAACTGCAGATGGGATTTATTACCTAGCATCCACATCTGATATGCACATTTGTCATCTAGATTTCTTTTCCAAAACATTCTATTGGAAGTCTTAAACATTGCTTACTAAACCCAATGTCTTATTCCAACAACTTCTTAAAGAAACCAAATGCACATTTTGAAGACTGCCTCTTCCCTTTTTTTCTCATGCTTCTAGGATCTCTAACTTGGAAAGTACGGCTTCCTAAATTTCCTTTACATTTGATCTATTCTTTTTGTATCTTTAAGTTCTAAAAATGTGCATACGACACAATTTGTTAGAAAAAACAATAATTCTAAAATTCTAGATAAAGCATGCATACTTTTGATCCTTTAAGTGCACCATAAATATTCCTTTTGACTTCATTGTGAATTCTACTGGTCCTTTCACAGTTCTAGATGCATATATGGATTCTTCTATCCAAGACCTTTCCAATGGCTATCTTCTTACTGAATTCTGAGTTGTGAGCAACAAGATATAACCACTTGAATAATATCCATTTACTCCTTTTGTACAATTTTCATTCTAATGCAAATTTAGTCCCATTCTTGCATCCCTACACCAACTCCTTTGGGATTTTGACATAAGCTCAATTGGTTTCCTTCATGACCACATTTTGAATAATTTGTCCAAGTTTCACCTTTGTCCAACATCCAGGCTGCTAGTTACATCTTGTTGAAGTTTTGACTAAATTCCTCTTTTAGCACTAAATGCTACAGGAATCTTGTCTCTCATCCTGTGCACTTATGGGTACCCAAAATTTCAATCTGGCTCCATGGTTGTTATCTATGGCTCAAGAGAGTTCCATAAACTGTTCATGTGCTCATGTGGGGGTTTGTGGCAGATCGACGATCACGATCGTATTTTGCCCCCCCAACATGCTGATCGTTAACAACTAGGGGGGTCCAAAATGTGAATCTCACTTGGTTTCTGGCTCTGTGAGGTGGCAACCTCTTGTTGATTTCTCCCCCCCTGGTGGTTTCCAAAACCACGAAGGGCCCCCCTCAAAACCACTATCGCGTGGATCGATTCACGCCCCGTCCACTATGGATCCACCTCACCTGCCACTCTGCACTTGTGGCATGCCACTATGGTAATTCACATCACCCTTGCCACATTAGTTAACACGTGGCTTGACGACGAAAAATTTCTCAAATTTTCCAATTTTTCAAAAAATGCGCAAATTTGTAATTCTTTCCATGGACCGCCATTGAAGCTTTGTAATTAAGTTCGATGTGTCCAATTCTGGCCTTGTGCATGTCAATTTGACCTCTGCACATGAAATTTGACTTTTCCATGTCGAATTCTCCATGCATTTCACTGCAGTAATTGGGGCTTTTGCCCAATTTCGCCATGACCACTCTACAAATCCCGAATTCAACCGATTCTAGGCTTACAAACGTTCAAATAAGGGATAAAATTAGGAGGTTTAAACCCTTGAGCTCAAATTTCCCAAAATTATAGGGAAATTCCGAACTCTAAAATTTTAACAAACAAATTGTAGATGCCCTCTGAAATTTTAGCCCATGAATTCGACTTTAGTGCTCTGTCTCTGGCTCATGCAGGCTTAGTATTGATCCTGTGAATTTACTACCACTTTGTAGCATCCCCAACCCCAAGATGGGCCATGCCACAATTTGTTTTCCTCTCTAATACCATTAATAACTAAATTCCTTGTATATGAACATAATATGCAGTCTAGCAACACACATTTCATGCATAATTAGGTACGATTAAAACAAATAGAATTAAATATTACACCCAGTAATCAACATGTAAATACACATAAATGGACACTTATCCTTTTGTAAAACACCAAATGCATGTAAACCTCAAATGTTCCTCCCAACCATAAACCTCACTACTCGTAATCTCTCAGCAATGGGTCACCCCCGAGCTGGGGCTATGACTTCACCAGGGAAAGGGTTCTTTTACCACTCCCACTAAGGTCATACAACACTCAACAAACAAGAAAAGGCCCATGAAACCAACTCTAGAAACTGTTCCTTCTCACAACCTCCCATTCCCCACAACCCATCCCACCCCAAAAAGTGTACTACTTCTCCGCTCAACAATCCTTCGACTATCCCACTTCCCTTCCATGGATTCAGTAATAGGCCAGTTGGGAAGTATTAAAGTGTTATGGAATTGGGAACACACGACTTCTCTCAAAGAGTTATGGCATCCATCAGGACAACACATAAGGAAACCTATTCCCAATGTTTCTCTCACCCAAGAGAACTGCTCCATAGGAATGACAACCTGCTTCTTCAACCCATACCACGAAGGATTACAGGGTAACCAAAGCTCCATATCCCCACTCCCTAGTGATGGTGTAATGTCCCCAAGGCCGAGCTCCATTGTAAATCTTGTTTATGAAATGAATTGTAAATATGTTTTATAGGCTGGTGAGCCAAGTTTATATACGCTAGTGGTCTTATGTGATTGTTAGGCCAGAGAGCCTAAGGGTTGAAGGCCGAGAGCCTAATTTTGTACATGTATCAATGCAGAACATTAATAAAATATAAACACCGCCACGTGTAGACCGACCATGATGAATGAGTGATGGGGGACAAAGCTTCCACAGAGTGGGCAAGGGATTAGGCGCTGGAAGGTGGGAAAAGGGGGCTAAGTGTGCAGCCTAGGGGCTAAGCCTAAGGGCTTAAGTCCTTGGGAATAATATTTTAATATTATTCCAAAAAGCCATGGGAAATATTGTATTTGTTTTATCCTAAGTTCCTGGAAGGGGAACGTGTGCAAAATGGGAAACATGCATCCCTAGGGAGACAGGTGTTGACCTGGATGCATGCAGATAAAACATGAGAAGTTAGCTGTACTGGGGGGTTCCTCCACCATTCGACCCTCAACTGCCTGGGCGTGAACCCATCTGACCTCGAGAAGAGCCCCGTGCATCTTCTGAACCCGAGGGGTGAAGTTTGTGTGTTGATTTTGGGGATAACCTGTGTTGATTTCTGGAAAACCTGATGCATCCTCTGTCTGAGCAAATCGAGCCTGTGTGTGGAGTCTTTGTCCCAAAGCCATAACCATGAGACCATCTTGTCATTGCTGAGCCTGTTTGGAAAGCCCGTGTCTGTTTTCCCCATTGGTTGTTGTGGTCACGCAGTGCTGGACTGCGTGTGGCTTGTTGGCCAGTTTGTACAACACTCTCTCCAGGTGAGAGAGGTGATTGAAGTTGGAAGAACAGGTTTCTTTTCCTGTGAGCGACTCTCTCTAGGTGAGAGAGTGCATAGAGGAAGGGGAGAAATCCTAGAAGGAACCCCGTAGCTGCCACAAAGCTCAGAGACTTCCGGTCCGGTCTATTGCTGAAACCCAAGGCAAGGGAGGTTAGCAGCTGAAAGATTGTCTAGGTGACAGAGAAGGTGTATACTCCTGGGGTGGAATAGCCATGTGGGGAAGAGAGTCTGTGGTAGTGAGTATGAGTGGTTTCTTGGAGAAAATTCCTTCCTTGTGACTGTGTGTTTTCCCTGTAACCTCAGCCTAGCCTAGGATTCCTTGCCTTGGGGGTGGAGCTTAGTCCCAGCTCAGGGGTGACCCACTGCTGAGCTTGATGAGCAGTGTGGTCTAAGGCCGGGAGGTTCGTGGAAGGCCTGCACCTGGTTGGTGGAATTACCACCGTTTCAAAGATAAGTACCAGATGATGTTTTAATTACTTTTCTGCATGTCTGTGTATTTATATTTATCATGTATTCTGCTATGCATACAAATTAATGTTAAATCCATTAATTATTTATAATAGTAGTAATTCTTATGGTTACTTTGAGTTTAAATGTGTTTCATTTTCTTAAATGCATGTCTTATATATAGAATTAAGCATGAGATTGTTATTCTGCGTAGAAATGTTGGCCCGACCATGGGGTTGATGGTTGGGGGCATTACAGATTGGTATCAGAGCATTACAGTAACTAAGAGCATTACAGATTGGTATCAGAGCCAAGGTTTCGACGCTGAGCCTAGATGGGCCAGTTGAGTGGTCTTTGGACCGAGGGTTTGAGGAGAAATTGTGTCTAGAGGACCAATTTTAGACCTTTGAATGCTCCTGAGTGTCAAGGAGTTACTTGACCGTGTTACCAAGCTCAGGAGGTGTAGTGGTGTTATGAAACTACAGCCAGGGTGGCATCTAGCCACAGGGAGAGGGGACTCCACACCAGAAGTGTTGGAGCCGGACGATCTATTCGGGAGGGAAGGCGAACCCTCGTGACCGTCAGATCTGGAAAACATGCGTAGGGTTTAAAAACCCTTTGGAGTTGCACAGGAACGCGGAAATCACGATACGCAAAATTCTGAAACGATCTACACCGTAGATCGTAAGTGACCATCGGATTAAGTGGAAGAATAGACCGTAATTTCAGAATTTTGGCAAACGGAAGTTCGAGATGTGGGGATGCACAAACTCCCGATGCTGAAACCCCGAAATGACGAAAAGATCTGCGCCATAGATCAGAGAGAAGTCTAATCGTTGGATTGCCTTGGAATGGACGTGGACACATGGGTCTGCACCACGTGCCAATGAGTCTTGAAGACAAGCGAGAATGGTGGGACCGATGACGTCACCGAAGGTGACGTGAACCTTCCTAAATGTGCCATGCGCCACCATGATTAAGGGCGACAACTGTACTGTGGGCCCAGAGAGTAAAGTAAATCGGAATTTCAAAATTTGGGAGTTGGAGTAACAAGGGGTTGAGAGTCTCGTGGACCAAGACCCTAAAGCTAGAAGTCCCGAAAGTGAGTGTGAAAGCCTCATGGACCAAAACCCTGAAACCCAAAGTCTCGAAGTCCCAAAATTTGCAGAGCCGTCAGAGCTCAGAAAACTTTGTGAAGTCAAAACGTTTTCTCACTCACGTTGGTTTATGAATATTGTGATTTTTTTAAAGGATAAGGCCTGACAAACTCCGGTTGACTGTACGTTGTGTGTGCAGAGTTCAACGGGTGTCAGGACAGTCGAGTATACAAATGGAAGAGGTATAGATTGCCTCCGAAACAGAGGACGAAAGGGTAGGAAGGGATGTCAACTTGGAAATCGAAGGATCAAACTCTAATGGGCACGGAAAAGAGGTGGATATGGAAGGACATATGATGAAACTCATTGAAAGATTGCATAAAGATGCCCAGGCTCACTGAGATGATAGCTGAAAGATCATGAGAGTCAGGGATCAACAGGGTGAATTCAAATTAAAGATGTTGAAGAGCCTGGAACGAATAGAAAAGAAATTGGAGTAGGGGAGTGGCTCAAGTAAAACAGAGAGTCGCAGAACCCCTGAGAGGAAAAGAAGATCAAGAAGTGTCAGAACCCCTGAGAGGAGAAGAAGATCGAGGAGTGGTAGCAGACATCATCATCGCTCCCCAAAGCATTCCGGTAAGGAAGCACACAGTAGTTCAAGCCCATCTCCTACCAGAAAGCACAGGAGATCTGGGATGGATGAATTGAAAGTGGAGATGAATAATATTAAGCCTCCTACATTTGATGGAGAACATAAGAAGGAGGAAGATGCCAAAACATGGTTGCTTGGCATGAGGAAATATTTCCAACTACAAAATTATTCCTCTCATGCAGAAGGAAGAATTGCGATGTATCAATTGAAAGGAAAAACATCCATGTGGTGGGATCAATTTGTACAGGTGCAACACATTAGTGAGAAAGATATCACTTGGAAGGAGTTCAAGAGGTATTTCGAGAAGAAATACTTGACTAAAATATACTATGACAGAAAGATGAAAGAGTTCTTCGAACTCAAGCTAGGCAACATGACCATTGATGAATACGAATGAAGTTTCTTGGAACTACTGAAGTATGTTCCATTCATCAAAGATGAGGCTGTCAAGATTCAGAGGTATCTGAGTGGACTGCCACCTGCCATTGGTGACAAAATCCAGTATGATGATCCCAAGACTATGGAAGAAACAATAAGAAGGGAAAAATGCTTGTATGAACAACAAAGAGAAAGGCCTACTTTTCGGAAGGCTTGGGATGATCAGAAGAAGTTCAGGAAAGAGCAAAGGCTGAAGGGAAACAAGCCTCCCTTTTTCAGAAATAGTCCTCAGGGACAACCATCCTTTAGGGAGCCCAAGAAGGCTGAAGTGGATGAACAAATTCCCAGACCGCCACCTATGGAGTGTTGGGGCTGTGAAGGAAACCATAGGTAGTGAGACTGTCCCCACATAAAAGATAAAGCGAGAACCGTCCACAATGTTAAGCAAGATGAAACCGTGGAAGACATGGGCAGGAGGATGCCAAGGATCTACGCAGCCCTGGATGACAAGCAAGCAGAATTTCAATCGCACATGATTGAAGTGGAAGGTATGATTAACGACCGACCAATTATTATTTTAATTGATTTGGGGGCTAGCCATAGTTATGTAGACCCTAGGGTGGTGAAAAGTTTGCATTTATCAAGAATCAAACATGAAAAGTCTTGGTTAGTGCAGTTGGCTACAGGAACCAAGAGGAAGGTCACTGAGTTGATTAGGTCCTGTTCTATAGACATGAATGGATTGAGCACGAAGGCTGAATTGAATATTCTGTCTTTAGGTTCTTACGACTGCTTAATTGGGATGGACTGGTTGGACCAACACCTTTCCCTTCTGTACTGTCGTAACAAGAGGTTTACATGCTTGGATGAGGAGGGAAATCAGAAAATAGTCTAAGGAATTCCCAGAGCTGTGGCTGTTAGAGAAATCTCAGCCATGCCACTGAAGAAGTGTTACAGGAAAGGCTGTCAATTATTTGCAGCCCATGTGGAGGAAGCATCCAGAGATGAAGTCTCAAATATTGGAGACCATGAGGTACTCACAGAGTTCAAGGACGTATTGCAGGAGGTACCTGGACTACCTTCGAAGAGAGACATCGATTTTTCTATAAATTTGATTCCTGGAGAAACTCCAGTTTCGAAAGCTCCTTATAGAATGAGTACGCCAGAGCTGAAAGAGTTTCAATTGCAACTTGAAGAGATTCTAAAGAAGGGGTACATTCACCCTAGTGTGTCACCTTGGGGTGCCCCAGTCCTGTTCGTGAAGAATAAGGATGGGACGTTGAGGCTGTGCATTGATTTCCGATAGTTGAACAAGGTAACTGTCAAGAACAAGTATCCTCTGCCGAGGATCGATGATCTTTTCGATTAGTTGAAGGGTGCGAAAATATTTTTGAAGATAGATCTCAGATTAGGATATCACCAAGTAAGAATAAAGGATGAGGACATCAACAAGAACACCTTTAGAACAAGGTACAATCATTACGAGTTCACCGTGGTGCCATTTGGACTGTCAAACACACCTGCTGTTTTTATGTGCTTGATGAATGGTGTATTCAGGGACTATTTAGACAAGTTTGCCATAGTCTTCCTGGATGAAATCTTGGTGTATTCCAAGTCAGAGGAAGAGCATGAACAACACCTGAGATTGGTGCTGCAAGTGTTGAGAGAACACCAATTGTATGCCAAGTTGAGCAATTGCTCATTTTACCAAAGGCAGATCCATTACTTGGGGCACATTATTTCGGAAGAAGGGATCGCCGTGGACCTGAGAAAGTTGAGGCCATCAGAGAATGGTCAACGCCAAGGAATGTGGCGGAAGTTAGATCCTTTATGGGTCTAGCAGGCTATTACAAAAGGTTTATCGCAGGATTCTCAAAGATAGCTCACCCTATCACTTCCTTGCAAAGGAAGGAGAAAAAGTTTCAGTGGACTGAAGAGTGTGAGAACAATTTCCAACAATTGAAGCAGCTGTTAACCAGGGCTCCAATCTTGAGGATTGCAGATCCAAATATGGATTTCCTGGTGTGCACAGATGCATGTAAGGAAGGGTTGGGAGGATTTCTCAGCCAAGATGGATTTGTAATCTGTTATGAGTCGAGGAAGATTAAAGAGCATGAAAATAATTATGCCACTCACGATTTGGAGTTGGCAGCAATCGTTCACGCTTTGAGGAAATGGAGACATTACCTCATGGGAAGGAGATTTGAATTGAGAACATACCACTACGGTCTGAAATATTTGTTTGATCAGCCGACTTTAAATTCTAGACAAAGTAGGTGGCTAGAGTTTCTGTGCAAATACGACTTTGATATCAAGCATATCAAGGGAAAGGAAAACAAGGTGGCTGATGCACTCAGCAGAAAAGTGCATGAATTACATGCTACAACCATTAGCATGTATAGGACTAATATCAAGGGTAGAGTTTTGGAAGCTGCAAATGCTGATTTGCAGTACAAAGACTTGGTAGCAAAGCTACAACAACGTGAGAGACCACAAAAAAAGGAAAGTTACACCTTGGAAGCTGATGGATTACTCCTGTATAAAGATAGAGTGTATATACCCAATGTCTAGGAATTGAAACTTGTGATTCTAAAAGAAATGCATAACATGACGTATGCTGGACACCCTGGATATCAGAAGACTGTGACAGCAGTCAAAAGCCATTACTTTTGGCTGGGTATGAAGAGAGAGATCACTGAATACATCGCTAGATGTATGGAGTGCCAGAAAGTTAAGGCCGAGCATAGGCACCCAGTAGGGTTGTTGCATCCTTTGCCCATTCCTGAGTGGAAGTGGGAAGTGGTGACCATGTATTTTATTACAGGATTGCCTAGAACAAGTAAGAAGCATGATTCGATCATGGTTGTGGTGGACAAGCTTACAAAAGATTCCCATTTTATTCCACTGAAAACCACTCACAAGGCAACAGATGTTGCTGACATATTCTTAAAAGAAGTGGCACGCTTGCACGGAATTCCTAAAACGATTGTGTCTGATTGGGACCCGAAATTCACCTCGAATTTCTGGAAAGGACCGTTCAAAGGATTTAGAACAAATCTGAATTTTAGTACAACATATCATCCCGAGTCCGATGGACAGATGGAGAATTTTGGTAGCGCCATCACAATTCGCAACACCTTCACTTGAACATGTGCAGAATGGGTAGCAACCTCAGGTGTTAGCAATTCCATTAGTCTTAGGAGATTTGGCAGCATTGTAG
>JZKD02S2267835.1:316702-333555 GCA_000966675.3 Picea glauca | reverse complement strand
CTTAGATAGATTCGAAAGAAATTCAGTGTCCATGATAAGCACTTTTCTGTCTAGGGTTAAGGTCAAGCCTTAGAGGTTGATCTACTTGTCCGCAGGCAGATTTTCCTACAACACCTGGGCGTGAACCCATCTGACCTCGGGAAGAGCCTCATGCATCTTCTGAACCCGGGGGGTGAAGTTTGTGTGTTGATTTCGGGGATAACCTGTGTTGATTTCTGGAAAACCTAATGCATCCTCTGTCTGAGCAGATCGAGCCTGTGTGTGGAGTCTCTGTCCCAAAGCCATAACCGTGAGACCATCTTGTCATTGCTAAGCCTGTTTGGAAAGCCCGTGTCTGTTTTCCCCATTGGTTGTTGTGGTCACGCAGTGCTGGACTACGTGTGGCTTGTTGGCTAGTTTGTACAACACTCTCTCCAGGTGAGAGAGGTGATTGAAGTTGGAAGAATAGGTTGCTTTTCCTATGAGCGACTCTCTCCAGGTGAGAGAGTGCGTAGAGGAAGGAGAGAACTCCTAGAAGGAACCCTGTAGCTACCACAGAGCTCAGAGACTTCCGGTCTGGTCTGTTGCTGAAACCCAATGCAAGGGAGGTTAGCAGCCGAAGGATTGTCTAGGTGACAGAGAAGGTGTATACTCCTGGGGTGGAACAGACATGTGGGGAAGAGAGTCTATGGCAGTGAGTATGAGTGGTTCCTGGGAGAAAATTCCTTCCTTGTGACTGTGTGTTTTCCCTGTAACCTCAGCCTAGCCTAGGATTCCTTGCCTTTGGGGTGGAGCTTAGTCCCAGCTCGGGGGTGACCCACTGCTGAGCTTGATGAGCAGTGTGGTCTAAGGCTAGGAGGTTCGTGGAAGGCCTGCACCTGGTTGGTGGAATTACCACCGTTTCAAAGATAAGTACTAGATGATGTTTTAATTACTTTTCTGCATGTATGTGTACTTATATTTATCATGTATTCTATTGTGCATACGAATTAAAGTTAAATCCATTGATTATTTATAATAGCAGTAATTCTTATGGTTACTTTGAGTTTAAATGTGTTTCATTTGCTTAAATGCATGTCTTATATATAGAATTAAGCATGAGATTGTTATTCCGCGTAGCAATGTTGGCCCGACCATGGGGTTGATGGTCGGGGGATTTACAGATTGGTATCAGAGAATTACAGATGGTAAGAATGGTCGACAACATCCACTAATGACAAGAATTAATGAATGGAAATTACACTAATGCTCAATAATATATATGCATGTGCCTAACTTGACACTTGACACTCAAAGAACTGCCTTGTTCCCCACTTGTACTTCATTCCCTTCCCTTAGGAACTTAGGTTAACATAATAATATAAGACTTAGTACTTTAGGAATAATACTATTTTATTCTTTAGCTTAATCCCCCTTGACTTAGCGACTCTCTCCAGGTGAGCGAGTGCGCAGAGGAAGGAGAGAACTCTTGGAAGGAACCCTGTAGCTGCCACAGAGCTCAGAGACTTCCGGTCCAGTCTGTTGCTGAAACCCAAGGCAAGGGAGGTTAGCAGCCGAAGGACTGTCTAGGTGACAAAGAAGGTGTATACTCCTGGGGTGGAACAGACATGTGGGGAAGAGAGTCTGTGGCAGTGAGTATGAGTGGTTCCTGGGAGAAAATTCCTTCCTTGTGACTGTGTGTTTTCCCTGTAACCTCAGCCTAGGCTACGATTCCTTGCCTTAGGGGTGGAGCTTAGTCCCAGCTTGGGGGTGACCCACTGCTGAGCTTGATGAGCAGTGTGGTCTAAGGCTAGGAGGTTCGTGGAAGGCCTGCACCTGGTTGGTGGAATTACCACCGTTTCAAAGATAAGTACCAGATGATGTTTTAATTACTTTTCTGCATGTATGTGTATTTATATTTATCATGTATTCTGCTGTGCATACGAATTAAAGTTAAAACCATTGATTATTTATAATAGCAGTAATTCTTATGGTTACTCTGAGTTTAAATGTGTTTCATTTGCTTAAATGCATGTCTTATATATAGAATTAAGCATGAGATTGTTATTCCGCATAGCAATGTTGGCCCGACCATGGGGTTGATGGTCTGGGGCTTTACAGATCGGTATCAGAGCATTACAGATGGTAAGAATGGTCGACAACATCCACTAATGACAAGAATTAATGAATGGGAATTACACTAATGCTCAATAATATATATGCATGTGCCTAACTTGACACTTGACACTCAAAGAACTGCCTTGTTCCCCACTTGTAATTCATTCCCTTCCCTTAGGAACTTAGGTTAACATAATAATATAAGACTTAGGACTTTAGGAATAATACTATTTTATTCTTTGGCTTAAGCCCCCTTGACTTATCCCCTCTTCCTTAAGCCCTTATCCCCCTTTCCCTCTTGTGGATTCCTAGCCCCCCATACTCTTTTATTTGACTTGGTCTGCAACAATGATGTATTTTATTAATAATATGAGTGATTACATAATACAATTATAGGATTGTTGGCCTTTTAACATATAGGCTCTTCGGCCTAATAATCAGACATGCACTCCAACCTAAAACATATATGCATAGGCACTCTGGCCCCAAAATATCCTAGCTCACTAGTGTATAAACATATGTACATTTGCAATTGGGGTTCATCTTGGGGGTATTACATGAGCTTTCCTAACATATTGATAAGGTTGACCCAGTAATAAGCCACAATGATCCATATTAGTCACATCACAATTGACTTTATCCACAAATTTAGGACCAAAAGAAAACAAGACAATACATGTGTGTGTGATATTGGAAGAGGAGCCATAATTCCTCCATCCAAGTGCATAAGGATGAGGGTCCATTGGCAAGTGCAACTTATCAACTATTGATTTAGAAATTAAGTTTTCCTAGGATGCATTATCGAGGATACATGCATTGGAGAAGTCATGGGCGATATGAGCATGTGTGATGAAGAGATCGTCTTGAGTTTTTTGGGGTGTGGATTGTTCTAGCAAGGTGACTTTATTGATTTGACCTTTCAACTCATCATAGATCTTATTTTCCCTTGAGACCTCAATAGGAGCATCCACATCTTCCTCCATGGGAGATTGTGCAATTAATGTTTTCTTGTTCAATTGGAAACAAGTGGACTTATCATGTCCATGTTTCTTACAATGTTGGCAAAAATTACTAAAAGAAGAAGAAGAAGAAGAAGAAGAAGAAGACGAAGACCCTGTAGAAGTAGGAGGAACAAATTTTGAACTTGTAGATCTGCAAGGATATTGTGAAAGTTTGCATTGTTCTAAGAACTTTTGTTTGACCAATTGCACTTGATTGTATGCAACATCAATAGTGACAGTCTCCATATACTTCAATTCTTGGTATAAATGTTCCTACAAGCTGCTTTTAAATTTAAGAACAAGTTTGTCACTTGAATCAGTGATGCCGAGAGGATATGTAGGTGATTGAACAAGTTAATATACTCTTGTATATGCATATTAAAACCTTGATGTAGGTGGGTCCATTAGACATTCATATAATGTTTGTAATTTGATGGATAAAATGCAAAGCTCAAGGCTTCTATCAGTTCCATCCATATAGTAACTGGATCTTGAGTTGTGGCTCTATAATCAAGAATTTGGCAATTCCTGTAAGCTTTAATTTGGAAAATAATACCTTCTCATCATCGAGGACTTGGTTGTAATCAGATCAGGAATCCATGTCGAGGATCCATTCTCAAGTTGTTTTGGATTTTGAGATCCGTCGTAAATTGGGACCACACACTTCGATTGTCGAGAAACTGATTGGATGATGAAAATATCCTTAAATTTTATAGCTAACATGGAAGTGATGGCAAATTCTATCATCGTTTCTACAATGGTCATTGTTTCCATGGCTCATGTGGTTGTCGTCCTAGATGCAGAGACAAAATTTGTGAAGAGAAAGATTGTACAATTGAGTACTAGTATTCACGAACAATGGATAAATAATACATTTTCCAGTTTCTTTCTAGACCCCTTTTATATGTATATAAAATTCAAAACATAAGTGAATGGTTTATTTTGGGGAACCATTACCAAATGATTGTATTCCAAAAGCATAAGCTAATGAAGAGAGCAATAACATCAACAAAAATAAAACATGTGTTCTAAAAAGAAACCTTTGTGGACACCTTTATCACAATGACTGTGCATTTTGAGAGGATAACGTCGGGTGGGGAGGGTCGTGTGTTGAATTGAGTGAAGTCGTGAATTGAATGAGGCCGAATTAAACACTTATTGTGGCTGTATGACCTTTAATTTGTTGAGAATGAGAAATTCGTACGTTGTACGACCATATATTTATTGAAAGAAGGAAAACTGTACGTTGTACGACCACAAATTTACTGAAAGGAGGTAAATCGTATGTTGTACAACCGTGAATTTGCTAAGAAGAGGAAAATTGTATGTTGTATGGTTGTGTTGTGGTTGGATGAGGCCGAATTATAGCTATACGATTGTGATTTGGCATGTTGAAGTTGAGTTGAAGATATATGGTGTCTGTACGATCACAATTTGGCATGTTGAAGCTATACAAGGGTTGTACGGTCATAAATTTTCAGATGAAGGCCGAATTGAACCTCCACAATGGTTGTACAACCTCAAAGTGGTTGTTGGTTGAATTGTATGATCGTTCTTTTACAGTTTAAGGTCCAATTAAGATTGGACAACCAATATACCATAATCTCCAAAAATATGGAAAAAAGAGAGTGAAAAAGAGTAGAATCCAAATCCAAGGCTGGATCAGAAGTGATCTAACACCAATGATGTGGGAAAATCCCACTCAAACAGAGTTCAACACCAGAGGTGCAAAATACAAATCTCTGACTATCTTTTATTAATTAAAAACCAAGCTTATGTAGCTATACATCCATAAAAATGACTTCAACCAATATGGAGACAAGCTCGTAAAAAATAGAAACTTAACATAATAGTAGAGATGCAAATTCAACCACTATGAAGAAAAGCTTCTAAAATCTATAAATTGAACATAATAATAGAGACAATTGGAGAGATTCTCTCAACTACTCCATGAGACTAGGAAACTAAGAGATCTTGACAATACTAGTAGAAATAATACTCACACAATAATAAGAAGGTTCATAACAAATAATGCCTAAGTATTAATATCCCTATCACCTGAATGCCTGGTGATTGGAGAAATTGCATGTCGAACTATGTATCAGGGATTCATTGCCTCACTCCTTAAGGATGTAAAGAAGAATATTTGCATATAGTATGGTTTTAAGTTGGGGAATTATTTTGTTAAGGATCCAAAATAAGCTCTCAAAGAGGAAACCATCCATTTAGAGTATCGTTTATCTCTATAACAATTTAGGAGACATAACCTAAAAGGGCTTGTAGCTAAACATTGTGAACATGTTTTGACATCATGGTTGTATAACCATGAGAAATGGGAGGACGAGTTGTTCCTCTAGGATGCCAATAATTGGGAAGAGGTATTAGAGAGAAAAAGGAAAACACAACTCACAATCTTTAAAACACTGTCCTTATATGAACAATTGTCCAATTTAGAGAGAAGGATGACGATCGAGAGAGTAAGAAAAGAGGCTAAAGAAACCCAAAGGATAGAAGATCTTAGGTTGAAAGAGGAAGATGAATTGAAAAACGTACAAGATGAGCAATTGAGTTTGTGAGAGGAATAAGATCCATATAGGTAGAAAGAGCAAGAATAGAAAAAAAAGTAGGAAGAAGAGGCCAAACAACATGAACTAGAGGTAAAGAGAAGAGCTATTGAATAAAAAAAAAGGCAACAAGACCTGTTGAAGCAAAGAGAAAGCGAACAAATAAAAAAGCAAGCAAGAAAAAATAACTAAGAATAGACAGGAAGAGGTTGCAGTAGAGTAGAGTAATACAGAGAGACCACAAGGGGAGCACCGGGAGAAACAACCTATATGTACACCCAAAGAGGTCACTAACTTGACCAAAATTGATGAACATGCCTTTGAGCAAGAGGAGAAAGAATCAAAGAATAAGGGAAAATAAGATAAATATGAGAAGGATACTTCTAAAGAAAATACAATCAAGCATAATGCACATGAGGTTGCTAATCAATCACATAAATCACTGATAGGTAAAGCTATAGATATGGGGAAGGAAACTTTGGTAGAATAGTTCCACACCACAGGGAGTTTTCAAAATGTATTTTCATGCAAAGATAGGTAGATTCAGACCTAGTCGAAGAGATCACCCAACTTGGAATCTATAGCTTATAATTGGTGGAGGCAAGCCATAGTTAGGAGGATGTAGACAAGGAGAAAGGTCGATATCGATAGTGTTGTTGTCTGTACTATAGAAGATCCTTTATTTGATACAAAGAAAGAAAAACTCAATGAGATTGTAGCTGCATGGCTAGAAATATCTCACACTACCCTTGGAAAGTCTAGATCCGATGAAGCTAAGGTGGAGAGTATGAAAAAATAATTGGAATTTTTAAGAAACCAACTGTATTACTACTAGGGATATTCAAAAATTGAGGTTAATTTTAAAGAGGACATACAAGAAGAATACCTTAGACATGCATAAGTTAGGATGAAATTTGTTTCCAAGGTTGCAAAGTTATAGGAGGAAACTTTGAAAATATCAATTGTGCATAAGGAGGTGCTGAAATGGCATGAAAAGGAAGCAAGGATGCATGATCAAGTCAATTGCATTATGGAAATTCAAAGAGTTAGTGGTAATGAAGAACATGAACTTGGTATGCCGAGAGAAGAGGGATGTGTCAGGATACATAGGTCCTTGAATTATTGGAAAGAGTTATCAATAACATTAAAGGACAAATCAGAGAAGGAATGGAAAGTATGCATAGAGCTATGGTGACAGTTGAATGAGACCACGATGAACAATAAATTGTCTTTTTTTGTCTAGCTTGATGATTTTCAACTGTTCGATCAAGTGGTAACAGAGTTGAGTTTGAGAAGGTGGAAAAAAAATGAGAGAATGAACTTAAAGGAATTACATCAATCGAGGGAAGCCACATACAAAAATTCCTAGTCAAGGAAATACGAACATGTGCCAAAGTGGAGTTCATGACTCCAGAGATTGAGAAATATGCCCAATGTTTTAGGTTGGAGAAAGAAAGTATTTTTGTACCCATAGATAACAACGTGTTCCCTCAACAATGGTCCTGCGATGAGATATTTCAATAGTGGGTCGATTATGATGCTGAGCATGCTACAACCGAGACTCCCAGGCTAGACATAGAGACTATTGAGCATGCGCTGGTTGAAATACCAATAAAGGAAGTAGCTAAGATGCATGAACATGCAATGACTGAAACATGTACATACCTCGAGAATTAGAAACATGCAAATCTTTTTTACTTTTATGCTTTTTCACCTTCATGTTTTTTAAATATGTCATTAAGACTATAAATTAAAGATTGAAATGGTGGAAGCGAGACTTTTGACTATGAAGCCAATTTTTGGCAAAGTTTAAGCTAAGAATTAATTTGAAGCAAATTTTTGGGACAAATTTGATTGGAGCAAAGGTGCTTTGGTTTACTAAGAGATCTTTGTGCATTTACCATTATTGTGGATTAATATTCTATTGCATTTATGTCTCAATTATCTAGTAATAATTTTGATTTATGATAAGTTATCTTACATCATTAATTGGATTACTATTGTTCTTAATAAATTTGCTTTTCAATTATTTCTGTTTCACATGCTCATAGAATTAATTCCAAGTATTCTAATTTTCATCTCTGTCAACTGTATGATATGGATTGTATGTTAACATACCATGGAGTACTTATTTCCAAAAGGATTATAAATTACATCCATATCTATTGATTACTTTATAGGTTATTTTGGAGAGAAAAATTCCTTTAAACAATTATATTATTTTGTTTAATTAATTTATTCTAAAAAATCATAAAAGCGAAAAGAGAAAAGAAGAACTATTAAAGTCCACTAAACAATTTCTGAACCATTAACTCGGAGGATTATACCATACCAAACAAGGAGGAGTCTAATTGGGCCTCATCCTTGGGTTTAATCCCAACAGAATTGGTGCTAGAAGGAGGGATTGTGTATGGAAATCCATGCAAACCACCTATATTCACAAATCCCTAATATTGAAGGACAAACCTCTAAGAACCTACCACCTCAGGATTTAAATAATGTTGGAAATGATACTGAGTTGATCCCATACATAGTATCAAATGATGAAGTGAACACATTTAGACGTCTTACTCAAGCTTACGCTAGGAAAATTGGTGCCCTGTCGATAGCTTCATTGCTTCCTCATCAAAGAAACATTGTTAGGACCGTAGTTTCAACTCTTGAGCATACCTTGGTCCATACAATAGATGATTTAGATGAATTAATTGTGGAAGAAATAAATCAACCTTTCGGTTCAATTTCGTCGAATCAAAACACTCATGTTCTAACCTCACCTTAAAGCATACACTTAGATTATCAATACAAATCAGACTCTAATTCAGATAGGTCAAATTCAGAGCCTAAATATCAAATGGCCAAAAACCAAAAAACAAATCAACCATGGTTGGATCGGAATTCCTTGGCATTACCTCCACCCCTTTACAATTTACCCAAGCACCCAAATCACTTATTGCCTAAATATAATCCTGAAACCACTAATCTCCTTAAGGACCATGTTAAGGAGTTTATCCTTACCATCATATTGATGAATGTGAAACATGAAGATGTGGTCTATTGTATCTTTCCATATACCTTTGAAAACTCAACATCAACTTGGTATTTCAATCTGCATGTAGGATCAATAACTAACTGGGTGAATTTTCATAAATTTTTTATAGATAAATTTAGTGAAGAAATTACTATGGGGGCTTTGATGGCAGAACTTTTTGCTTTAGTAATGGATCCCAAAGAAAATGTTAAACATTTTAATAAAATATTCACAATTATTATGAATAAGTTTCAACAAGGTACTTCCCTTTCCCAAGAGCTTCAAATCAAATTATATGCCAATGCTCTTCCGACACCAATGTCAATGTTCATTAAAAGGGTTGGAAATAACACCTTTGCAATAAATTTTGAAGAATAAAAAAAAATCGAATTTGAGATGAAAGGATTTAAAGAAGGACAAACCCCTTTTGGGAAGAAAGAAGTAACCCCACCCAAAAGGAATCTCATTTTGACTAGGACGTACATAAAACAACTCACAGATGGTAAAGAAAAGGATTCTATGTATATGGAAATCATGCAGAGGATGATTAAAAAGCTACCAAATGAAATAATTGAGATAAAAAGGAGCTTGGGTAAAGGGAACTCAAATAAGAGACCATACAACCCTTTATTCAAAAGGCCTTTTACCCCCAAAGCTATTGAGCCTCCCCAAATAAATCTGATTTTCGATCTAGAAGAAGTAGAAATGGATAACTATTGCAATTATCATCAAGAGAACCATTTGAATAAAACATGCCGACAATGGATAAAAAACATGAATTTGGTAGCCAACATGTTGTTGGATGGATGTGCTCAAGTTGAAGAAGTTGGTGACCATCTTGAGAGATCTTTGGATGAAGAACCTTATGCACATACAACTAATACAACTATGATTCTATGGGAAATGCTACATGGGTTTAATTTAATAGATGAGTATGAATTAATGGTAGAAAGTTTATTAGTGCAAAGAAGGAGTAAGAGAAACCTCATTCAATCACAACCAATTGCATCTGAAACCATCGAGAAGACTAGGAACTCTAACTCTAATAACAATTTGACACATGTGTTTGCTAACTTACCCAGGGTAGTTAGCACAAAGTCAGAACCTATGGAGTATAATGTTGTGGAAAATCTCAAGAAAATTAAAGCAAACATTTCTATTTTGGATTTGTGTAAGATTTGATAGCAGTGAAAGCTCTTATTAAATGCCCTAAAGGATGATAACGCACCACCCTCAAGTTTTTCTAAACTTGTGAGTAAAACAACTCATAATAGTATACAAAAAGTAGTGGTCAACACAATAGTGACTGACTACACCATGCTTGCTGAATTTTGAAGTTTTCAACCAAAATATTCATAATTGTTTATTTGACTCGAGAGCTTCTTCAAATGTCATGCCATACTCAGTATGTAAAAAATTGAATGCAACCCCAACCAAGTGCTCAAAACATATAATTCAATTGGATAGATCTGAGGTAAACGTGATTAGTGAGATAAAAGATGTCTTGATTAGAGTAGCCTCTAATCCTAAAGTCCATCAAGTTATTGATATAATGGTGGTCGATATCCTTGAAGCATATGGTTGGTATCCCTGAAGAAAATGATTTAATCCTTAGCTGAGGCTAGTCACAAAAGTTAGAGGGTTATTTTGCATAGGACTGGTCTCATCTCTAGCTTCCTTGGAATGGTCAACCTAAAAAATTAGAATAGACAAGGAGAGATACATGAGGCATACAGTGACTGAGGTTGAAGCAATAAATGAACCAACATCTTTAGAATGTCCTATTTTGTGAAATTATGCATCAAATTTTTATTTTAGGAATTTCATTTCTTAGACTTCCAATATACTCGAAACATATAGTCCGAAATAACCTTTCTAGTAGACATTGTTGTTGAGGGGGGACACCACACCAATGTTGTAGCACATGAAGATATTGCTATAGATATAAAAAACAAAAAAAGTTATGATAAGGACAAAATTCAATTGGAATATACGTCGGATGTGTGGACTTATTTTTTTGATGGGTTTGAGTCTCTGGAAGGAGTTGGAGCTGGGTGTATGATAATAGATCCAGAAGGGAAAAATAATTTTCTATCTTCCAGGTTAGAATTCAAATGTACAAATAACACTACTGAACATGAGGCCCTAGTTCAAGGTCTCAAGAAATCCATTGATCTAAATATTGAAATGATTAAATTTTTTTGTGATTATGAGATTGTAATAATATAGATTAAGAAAACTATTCATTGCAATTCCTTACATCTCATAAATTATCAGCAGGAAGTCCACAAACTAATTGACCAATTTTTAGCATTCAATGTTACTTCTGTACCTAGATCTAAAAATATGGCAGCTGAATTGCTAGATACCACCGTTTCTAGACTATCCCCACTAGAAGATTTCAAAGCCTCAAGATTCACTATTGAATTGTTATATTGACAATTTGTATCGGATAATGTGACAAATTGGAGAGTTTTCGAAGGAGATGAACATATTATTGAAATTCCTAACTAATGATGAAACATTAAAGGACCTTGACATAGATGATGATGATTTTCATGCATCCTTAAAAGAAGATAAAGAAAGGGAAATTCTAGAGCTACACACCATGCCTAAGGGTGTTGTCAATCAAGAAAATTTATTTGACCTACAAAGTAAATTCAAGGGATCACAATATGTGAAAACCAATAGTTCAAGTTTAGGGCATGAGATAATTAATTTAGGCACCATAGAAGATCTGAAAATGGTCAATTTAGGGAGAGGATGCTATGAACAAGAAAAACAAACTTATGTCAAGTTGTTTAAATAATATCAAGATCTGTTTTCTTAGTCATACGATGACCTAAGACATATCATACATGAATCATTCAACACACTATCTCGATGAAAAATGAAACCAATCACTTTCAACAAAATTTATGACTAGTTCACACTTCCCTCAAGCCTCAAGTCCAAAAGGAATTAAATACATTTTTAGATGCACGGATAATTTTCCATGTTAGACATTCATCTTGGGTTTCCATCCTCGTTCTTGTAAGAAAGAAAACTAGAGAAATTTGCCTTTGTGTTGATTTCAAGAATTTGAACAAATCTTCACAAAATGATAACTATCTTGCCCCACCAATGGAACAATTCCTGCAGATCATGTTTGTTGCTGAGATGTTTTTGCTTCTAATCAGGTTCTCTGGATATAATCAAATCTTGGTAGCTGAATAATATAGGCTCAAAACTACATTTTTCACTAAATGGGGAAATTTCACTTATAAACATATGCCTTTTGGCTTAATCAATGTTGGGGCCACTTTTCAATGAGCTATGAATGTCACTTTTTGAGGACTAATAAAAAAAAGTGTTGTTGTTTACTTAGATGATATGACTGTTTATTCAAAAAATAGATTTGATCATGTTTCTCATCTTACCGAGATCTTCAAAATATGTAGGAAGTATGGAATTTCACTCAACATTAAGAAGAGAATTTTTGGAGTCACCGAGGGGAAATTTGTAATGTCCTCAAGGCCGAGCCCAGTTGTAAATCTGATGTATGAAATGAATTGTAAATATGTGTTATAGGCTGGTGAGCCAAGTTTGTATAATCCAGTGGGCTTATGTGATTGTTAGGCCAGAGAGCCTAAGGGTTGGAGGCCAAGGGCTTGATTTTGTACTTGTATGTATGCAGAACATTTAATAAAATTGTAAACACCACTAGGTGCAGACCAACCACGATGAATGAGTGAAGGGGGACTGAGCTTCCACAGAGAAGGCAAGGGATTAGGGGCTGGAAGGTGGGAAAAGGGGCTAAGTGTTTAGCCTAGGGGGCTTAAGCTTGGGAATACTATTTTAATATTATTCCAAAAAGACATGTGCATTTTATGTTTTATCCTAAGTTTCTGGCAAGGGGAGGACGTACAAGGGTGATGCGTGCTGGTGGAATGCATGCAGTTCCATGGGTGACAAGTGTCAACCCTGGTGCATGCGAATAAAACAGCCAAGATGAGTCGTGAGAAGGGTTCCTCCTTCATTCTACCCGATTGCCTGAACGCGTATGGAGCCCTGGATAGTACGACCGACCCGACCCCTGCAAAGAAATCCTTGTGTGTTCCTGAGAATCAAAAATCCCGTGTTGACTTTCATAGTCCGTGTGAATCCTCTGTCCGACTGATCGAACCCGTGCGTGGAGGCTTTGTCCCGAAGCCGTGACCCTGAACCATTCCGCCATTGTTGAACCAGTTGGAAAGCATGTGTTTGGCTCTGTAAATCCGTGTACAACTCTATTCTGTGAGCTGAGAAGCTTGTGTTTGTTTCTAAAGAGCCGATTTCACCTCTGTTCTGAGCCGTGGAGTCTGTGTCAACCCCTGCGGGAATTACTAATCATGCATTCCCGTGAACCATCATTGTGAGGCCTTGAGCCATTGCTGAGCCTGTTTGAGAGGCTGTGTTTGTATTTCCAGTTGGCTATGGTGACCATGCAGAGCTGGACTGCGGATGGCTTGCTGGCTAATGCAAGTTGTGATTAAGCCTATGTGTGATCTCTCTCTAGGTGAGGGAGGTGGTTGTTGTTGGAAGAGGTTTCTTCCAGAGAGTGTCCAGCACCAAATTCAGGCTCTGAGACTCCCTGATCCGGCCTGTTGCCGAGACCCAGAGAGGGAGGTTAGCACCGATGGACTGTGCTTGTGAAGGTGTATACTCCTAAGCAGAATAGGCATGTGGGGAATGATAGTCTGGTAGTAGTGGGCATAAGATGGCATCTTGGGAAGAATCCTTCCAGATTTTCTGTGCTATTTTCCCTGTAACCTCAGCCTAGCCTAGGATTCCTTGCCTTGGGGTGGAGCTTAGTCCCAACTTGGGGGTGACCCACTGCTAAGCTGATGAGCAGTACAGTCTAAGGCTGGGAGGTTCGTGGAAGGCTTGCACTTGGTTGGTGGATTCTACCATTATTAAAAGATAAGTATTTGATTATGCTTTAATCATGTTTGGCATGACTGTGCTGCTTATCTTATCATGAATTCCACTGTGTATATGAATTAATATTAAACGCTATTGATTGTTAATTATAGCAGTAAATAATATGTTTTACTCTAAGCTTAAATGTGTTTATTGTTTAAATGCATGTGGATTATATAATACCTGTACGCGTTATGTACAAAGTGGTGTTATAGATTTCTTTTAAGAGAGTTTAATCCTTGTTAGCTAGAAAAGGTGCGCTACAGTTTGGTTTCAGAGCAAGGTTTTGACACTGAGCCTAGATGGGTCAGTGGAGCGGTCTTTGGATCAAGAGTGCGAGGGAAATTGGGTCTGGAAGGCCAATTTCGGACCTTGGTTTGCTCCGAAGTGTCAAGGAGTTACTTGATGAGTTTTTAAGCTCATGAGGTTTAGCGGCGTGTGAAACCGCAGTTGGTGTGGTCTATGGCCACGGGGAGATAGGTCTCCACACCAATAGTGTTAGAACCTTAGGATCTGCTCAGGAGGGAAGGTGAACCCTTGTGACTGTCAGATCTGGAGAGTGTGCATAGGGTTTAAATCCCTTTTGAATAGCATAAGAGTGTGGGAATCGCGATACGCGAACTCCCAAAAACCCAAAAAAAAAACCCGAGAAGATCTACACTGTAGATCGTAGGAAGGTAGTTGACTGTCCGATTCGGCGGAGGAGTAAACCGTAGATTTTTGGATTTCGACAGATGGAGGTTCGAGATGTGGGGTGCACGAACTCCTGATGCCCGAAACCCTGAAATGCCGAAAAGATCTACACTGTAGATCATGGGGAGAAGAACTTGACCGTTGGATCAAGTAGTTTAGTAAACAGTGATTTCGGAATTTCAGTAGATGGAGGTTTGAGATGTGGGGTGCATGAACTCTCGATGCTCGAAACCCCAAAATGCTGAAAAGATCTACGTCGTTGATCTGAGGAGGGGATCTGACTGTTGGAATCCTTTCTTGGAATGGACGTGGGCACATGAATGTGTACCACGTGCCAGTGAGTCGAGAATACAGGCGAGAGTAGTGGGACCTGAAGACGTCATCGAAGGTGACGTGGACCCTCCTGAATGTACCACGTGCCACTGTGGTGAAGGGTGACAACTATGTTGTGCGCCCAGAGAATAAAGTAATTCACGATTTCAGAATTCGCAAAGGAGGAGAACGAAGGATCAACACTCCAACTCGCGAAGTCATGAGTTGGTGAAGAAGTGCTCGCACTTAGCCCTAGCTTACGGTCATGCGTAGTAGGTGCTAGCGAGGAGGGAGCCATACCCGTATCGCATCTCGGGTATCGGCGTTTGGAGGAAATGAGTCGAGGGTATTCGACTCATGAACTCGCGAGATTGCGAGTTGCGAAAGGGTGAATTTGGTTACGAAGATTTAACCGTTGGATCTTCGTGGACCGAGATTCCGAAGTTCCGGAGTCCTAGAATTTGCAGAGTTGAATGAGAGCTCAGAAAACTTATTTGAATCGAAATGTCTTTTGTTCTTGTTCGTATTGGCTTATAAATGTTGTGGATTGTTCGTGAGGTTTTAATGGCCTGAAAAACTTCGAATTGAATTGCACAGTGCGTGTGCAGAGTTCAACAAGGGTTAGAAATCCAGTTAACCAATGCCGAGTATGGAGTGGGAAAAGGTGCAAATTGCCCCTGAAACAGAGGATGGACGAGAAGGAAGGGATGTCAATGTGGAAGTGGAAGGATCAAACTCCAATGGGCACGAAAAAGAGACGGATAAGGAAGAACATATGATGAAACTCATCGAAAGATTGCAGAAAGATGCCCAGGCTCGCCTAGATGATAGCTGAAATCTCATGAAAATCAGGGATCGGTAGGGTGAATTCAACTTAAAATTGTTGAAGAGCTTGGAAAGAATAGAAAATAAATTGGAAAAAGAGAGTGACACAAGCAGATCAAGAAGTGTCAGAACCCCCAAGAGGAGAAGAAGATCGAGGAGTGCTAACAGACATTACCGTCTCTCCCCGAAGCATTTTGGCAAGGAAACACACAATAGTTCAAGCTCGTCTCCTACCAGAAAACACCGAAAACCTAGAAAGGATGAATTGAAAGGGGAGATGAACAAGATTAAGACTCCAACATTCGATGGAGAACATAAGAAGGAGGAAGATGCCGAGACATGGTTGCTTGGCATGAGAAAATACTTCCAACTGCAAAATTATTCTGCCCATGCAGAAGGAAGAATTGCAATGCATCAACTGAAAGGAAAAGCATCCATGTGGTGGGATCAATTTGTGCAGGTGCAACACATCAGAGAGAAAGAGGTCACTTGGAAAGAATATAAGAGGTATTTTGAGAAGAAATACCTGACTAAAAGGTACTATGACAGAAAGATGAAGGAGTTCTTCGAACTCAAGTTGGGTAGCATGACCATTGATGAGTATGAACGAAGTTTTCTGGAACTACTAAAGTATGTTCCATTCATCAAAGACGAGGCTGTCAAAATTCAAAGGTATCTGAGTGGACCGCCACCTTCCATTGGTGAAAAGATTTAGTATGACGATCCTAAGACCATGGAAGAAACCATAAGAAGGGAAAAATTCTTATACGAACAAAAAAGAGAAAATCCTACCTTTCGGAAGGCTTGGGATGACCAGAAGAGGTTTAAGAAAGAACAAAGGTAGAAGGGAAACAAGCCTCCCTTTTTCAGAAACAATCTTCAGGGACAACCATCATTTAGAGAGCCGAGAATGACTGAAGAGGGAGCACAAAGACAGAGACAGACGCCCATTTAGTGCTAGGGCTGTAAAGGAAACCACAAGTACAGAGATTATCCCCATAAAAATGGTAAAGTGAGAACTATACATACTTTTCAACAAGAAGAAACAGTGGAGGATATGGGCAGCAGAATGCCGAGGATCTATGCAGCCCTGGACAACAAACAAGCATAATTTCAATCACACATGATTGAAGTGGAAGGTACGATCAACAACCAACCACTTGCTATTTTAATTGATTCAGGGGCTATCCATAGTTATATATATCCTAGAGTGGTGGACAGTTTGCATCTAACGAGAAGCAAATATGAGAAGTCTTGGTTAGTGCAGTTAGCCACAGGGACCAAGAGGAAGGTCACTAAATTGGTTAAGTCCTGTTCAGTAGACATGAAAGGAATGAGCACTAAGGCTGAATTGAACATTCTGCCTTTAGGCTCATACGATTGCTTAATTGGGATGGACTGGTTGGACCAGCA
>JZKD02S2267835.1:282995-295955 GCA_000966675.3 Picea glauca | reverse complement strand
TTTTACTTTCAGCCGTGTTTATACCCCATGAAGTATTTACACCCCAAAAGTATGTACACTCTTCCACGCGGGGGAGTGCAGAGGGGGGGTACCCCCTCTGCGGGGTCCGTGGGGGGCTATCCCCCCGGCTGGGGGGTCTGGGGTAAAGTGGGCCCCTAGAGGGGGTTCGGGAGCGAAGCTCCCGAAGCAAAAATTGCCTTGTAAAATTATATTGTAATTTCATTGTAAATCTAGACCGTTCATTATAAGGTCACAGATATAACGATAGAGATTGTGTTAGGGTTTTTTTCCCTAAAAGGCAACCCTCTTTTATGACGGAAATGTATTGCGGCTATGTATGTTGGTGAGTATTGTATTCTTAGAGAGGAGATTGTGAGAGAAAGAAGAGGAAGTTACAGTGGCTTTTGCTGTAGGTTGTATCCCTTCATTTTGCTGGATAATAATAAAGAAAGGACCTGTCAATTTCTCTGGTGGACGTAGCCCACACTGGGTGAACCACGTAAATCTGTGTCTCTCTTGTATTGTGTATCTTCTGTGTTTTATTTCCGCATTTGTTTAATTTTATTTCTTCGCAGTCCTGTTTTTCTAACAGGGAATATAAGCAGGCATGAAAATATTCCAAGGGTTTGGAGTGGAGGTGCCAAAACAAGCCAAAATTCATTATTTCAAGCCACCTTTTATGGATTTTTGGGATTTTCAGAGGAAAAGAGACCCTCGATCACAAATCCAAATTTTTTTATTTACTCAACATTTTACCTCCTCATCAAGCTAGATAACTTTGTCTTAGTTAATATTTCCTATATTTTTTCCGTTTTGGGAGGTAACTAGTTTGGATAAAAATTTGAAGTCTGGAAAAAGTGCAAAAACGAAAAGTTTGACGATTCTAGATCCCTGTAGAATTTGACCGAAGCATCAAATCACAAAATTAAGGTTGTTGTATTCTCACCACCACGAGTAATATATATGCCAAATATTTTTTTTTTTTTTTTTTTTATGCTTTCTAACACATTTTCTTATACAGGTGGCAGAAGTTTGCCTCTAAGATTGATTGTAGCAATGAGACAAGTGTAGAAAAGGGGCAAAATAGTTGATTTCAGAGAGCCATAAATTTCAACTCAGAACTCACATTGAGGCATGAGTATAACCATTGGAAATGTAATCTAGAGAAAAAATGGTACTAGGTGTTGTGTTGGTTTTGTCACTTGGGTGAGCAAAACAACAACACTTGCATGCCTAGATGAGCCTACTAGACAAGACAAAAGTTTGTGAGTGGGTTAAAGAAGCCAAACACATGTATAAACAAATAAATAAACTAAAACAACTAAGAAATAAAAGTTAGAAAGAATGAGAAACTTAGAACCATGAAAATCAAACAATAACCAACATAATGTTACCAATGGATCAATAGATTAGTAAGCAAAACACTGTAGAGAAAAATGAGGACTTATGAGTCCCCTTTTCCTCTTTGGGAGGGATCTTGAGTTCCCTAATGGAGAGCTCTTCATACAATGGAAGAAATGACAAATGGTGAAGAGAATCAATGCCTATTCCCTCAAGAGGTGAGTGGAATGACCTATTGCAATGATGCTTGAAGGATCCAAAGAGAAAAGAGGATTCTCAAGGGAGAATTCTTGCAACATAACAATACAATGAAGATCTTAGTTTCTTAGTGCACCCATGGCTCTTATTTATAACATTTCTTCAAGGAAAAATGTAATTGGTTCATAGTGTGAACAAGGGGCCTTTTAGGGCACCCTCTAGTCCTTGACCAACCTCCCATTCAGATTTCGCTCAGATATGAGGGTCAAATCGTGTTGGGAGTTGGTCCATAAATGATTGAGGGGCTGACAAGATCCATGAATGCGCCGTTCATAGAAGTTCGTGGCTTTTCTCATACACAATCGTGCACTTGGCGTATTGTGCACGCTGAGGGCTTTGTTGGCCCACGCACACTACGCACTGTGTGCACGCTTCCTTTGGTGAATCTGCACATGCCAATGTTTGACCCGATTGTACAGTTTTTTGCCTTTTGAATGCATTTCAATGTTGTAGGTGAACTAATTGTTGTGTTTCCTTAACCATTTGCGTGCAATGTTGCGGAAGATATTTCAATGATAACACTGGGTTCAAGTTTTCAAGTTATACATCTGGCTATTTCAGAATGTTGCAGGAAAAAGGACCTTTGAGCTAGAGTGAGCAATGCAACTAGGCAAAACACTGTAGATAAAAATGAGGACTTATGAATCCCCTCTTCCTCCTTGGGAGGGATCTCAAGTTCTCTAATGGAGAGTTGTTCATACAATGGAATAAATGGAAAATGGTGAAGAAAATCAATGCCTATTCCCTCAAGAGGTGAGTGGAATGGCCTATTACAATGATGCTTGAAGGCTCCAAAGAGAAAAGAGGATTCTCAAGGGAGAATTCTTGCAACATAACAATACAATGAAGATCTTGGTTTCTTAGAGCACCCATGGCTCTTATTTATAGCATTTATTCAAGGCAAAATGTAATTGGTTCATAGTCTGAACAAAGGGCCTTTCAGGGCACCCTCTAGTCCTTGACCGACCTCCCATTCAGATTTCACTCAGATATGAGGGTCAAATCGTGTTGGGAGCTGGTCCATAAGTGGTTGAGGGGCCGACAAGATCCATAAATGTGACGTTCATAGAAGTGCGTGACTTTTATTGTACACAATCACGCACTTGGCACATTGCATGCACTGAGAGCTTTGTTGGCCCGCGCACACTGCACATAGTGCGCGTGCTTTCTTTGGTTAATCTACACATGTAAAATTTTGACCCAATTGTATAGTTTTTTTCCTTTTGAATGCATTTCAGTGTTGTAGGTGAACTAATTGCCGTTGGAATTGTTGTGTTTCCTTAACCATTTGTGTGCAATGTTGCAGACTATATTTTAGTGATAACAGATGCCCCCTGATGTGTGAGGTTAGGAGCATGCGTATAGCCGAAATACATCAATGTTTATTTTACTGAGAGTGCCATTGTAATGAAGAGTGAAAAGAGTATCTGCAAGAGTGATCTGCCAGGGGGAGAGGGGAAATTGTGGTACCCAAACCTTTCTCTAGGGAGAAAAAAAAAATCTGTGTACAAACGAGGCGAGCATGCCCCATGCTCATGTCGTGTAACCAAAATGTGAGACTGTAACTGAAGATGTATGTTGATGTAGATAACTGCAATTCCCTCGGGGGTGGTTGATAACAACATATGACATTTCTGAATGGTGAATGAACTCTGAAGTGAGGCGAGGATGATTGTAAGAATTGTCAATGACTCGTAGGCATTGATGGCCTAACAAATTCATAGGTCTTTGGCTGGTATGAAACAACTGCAATAGTCACATAGTAAGATCCATCATAGCATGAGAGTTTGCTGAAGTTGAATTTTATGGGGGTCAACGAAATCAAAGAGCAATGATGATTCTGAGAGTGTTGTCCAAGACTCCTCATTGTAAAGGTAATGAGAGTCAAGATACTGCTGCCCTTCTGGAAACTGTGCTGATGTCGACATAAAGGGAGACATGACTCCAAGAAGTAAAGGGATTTGTGAAATCCATTGAGTAATAGATGATATCAAATACTGACGGGTAACATGAACGAAGTCAATATTCAGTGAGACTCAAGACTGCCCTTGGTTGGGGAATTTTTGAAGGATGAGTGGAAGCAACTGTAAAACTAGATCTAGTGTCAGGGGGGCGACTAGATACTGGGTTAAACAATGCCAGAGGCTAACAAAGTAAACAAACTTAGAGATCATGGGTACATGTACTTGGGATACTCGGGGTTTATGAACAATGTCAGTATCAAAAGAGAGTGGATTCCCCAACTGAGGGAGACATGGGTGGCTTTTCCAAGAAAAAAATAAGGGCATCAAGGGCGACGAAGAAAAAGCTAAGTAAATGTTGAAAAAAGGCTTTTTACAATTACCAAATAAATAAAGAATAATTTGGGTTTAGTATACAGATATAGAAATGGGTGACCTGGTGAAAGATGGCTTGGCCTATGAGGGCGCAAGTTGTGAAAGAGAACTGGTGGAGGGTGGGGGCCCCATGGGTGGGTTTCTGTATTAGGTGAATGGATGGAGGACAATCTACATATGGGAAAACTGATGGTGGATGAGATGGAGGGCTACTGATACTGTGCAGGTGAAATCAATAGAAACGAGATGATATGACCTGGGATTCCATTGGGAAATCTAGCAATATGATGAGAAGAAGTATGGGGTTCAGTCTTGGAAGTGCATAAGACTATTGAGACTCCCATCCCTAGGGGGTGAAATCAACATGAGTGTCAAGTTGCCAAGGAGAACTATGAATGGGAAAACTCATGGGTGAGAGTTCTACCGGGTGACAGTACCCAAATGCGGTAGAGGTAAAGGTACTGTAGAGCTGGATGTAAGGACCCTAAAGGTAAATTTTAGAGAGTATGACTGGGATATGAAATTGATTTATGGAGGGAATAATTACATGCCAGTGTTGAACATATACCTGAAGGGGATGAAAATCTTGTAGAACAAGTACCTGCACACATGAAAACCAAATACCCGACATGAAGAATATATGATGATAAAGAACATATAACAACTATTTGATAAAATTGAGCATGAGGATGTGTACCTGAACGTGACGTGAGAAAAAGGCTCCTCCGGGGATAAGTGCAGATGATGACCCGAGGAATGTGAATGTGTAGATGGCGGGATCAAGATCCCGTGGATGAGAGAGGATTGGAAAAACAGAGGCTCTGGGATCCTGTAACAGAGTGTGGAAGTTGGGAAAAAGGGACGATATATGGATGGTGGGCCCACAATGTCAACTCATCTGCACTAACACTATTGGTGATTTGGCGAGAGTGATGTGAGGTGATTTGGAATATTACGGGAGCTTGGCGCTACCGATCAGGTGGGTGAAAGATCTCTTGTGAGAGGAAAAGTGCTCGATGATGGAGCACATTCCATGGGCAATCAGGGGTAGTGAGTTCCTCTAGGATATCTTCATTGCAGTGAAAAATGCGAGAATATAGGGGATCCTGGGAGGTGATAGGGGGAACTGTCAATGGGTAAGTGTTATTTTCCTCAAGTGGTGAGGACGTAGATGAGATATCATGTACAGGGTGTGAGGGACTACTAGTCATAAAGCAAATGTCATGATACTGTGGATGGTGCTTCGTTCGCTCAGGTACTGATGAATTTTTTTATTGAATATCAGTAATGTGAGCCTCAGTAGGGAGTAGATGAGAGGGCTCTATTCGAGACGTTTGGTATACTGTGGCTAAGGTTTGGTGAAATTGAGGTAGAGCTAGGCAATGATGAATGTAGTGGCCATATTCTAAGCATATGGCACAAGCAAATTTGGTTCGTAGCCTTTTATTGCGTGTGGTTGAGGACTCTGTAGTAGTAGTGGATGTACTTGGTGGAGTAGCTAGCAATGGGGTTTTTCTAGGGAGCTAGATCAGATTGCATAACTTGGGAAGAGTAGGAAATCTATTAGTGGGATGTTCTTCTCTTTCACATAGGGTGCAAGGAGGTTGAACTCGGGGAGGAAGTGGAGCTGTGGGCTCTTTCTTCTTTCGTCTGCCCCCAATGGTGGCAGTGGGGCCAATAGTTGGTGGTGAGGGTGGTGTGGCAGGAGCCTGTACTGGAATCTGCATCGGTATTCCCTCGGTTTGAGGAGGGAGATATGGCTAAGGAACTATCGTGGGTGGATGAAGATACCATACGGGGATGACAAGCACCATGTTTGGAAGGGTAAGGGTTGCAACTACCTAGAATGATTGGACTCTAGGTGGGGGGTAGAAGAAGGGAATTTGAGTAATGGCTTGAAGGACTGTCTCCCAAACTGGGATTTTCCCCTGGAGTGGGGGGGGAATCAGGGATAAGTGATGCAATAGGGTTCTCAAGGAATTCTTGAGGTAATATTTCTTTGACTGGTGGAACTTCAATGTGAGGAGAGGTCTCTGTGGGAGGAGTAGTGTCTCCAATATCTATTCCATTAGAAAATACTACACACACTTGTGCTGAAGGGTGTAGGAGAGGTGGTGCTCCATGATATGCCCTCAGCAAGGATAGATCCTTGAAAATTTTGGGACCCATGTCAATGGCCAAATAAGCGTTTGATCTAGTGCAAACAAAGGGAAGAATGTTATCGATGTTGGCGGAATGGTTATGCTCATAATGTGTAATTTGGTCGATGGTGACGATTTTCCCATTGTGGGGGAACATCATTGTTTGAAACACAGAAGAGGCTACCACCTTCATATCATACATGTATCTACGTCCAAACAAGATATTGTAATCAAGTTGGGCGTCGATAAATTCAATGTTGATTAGGATGGTTTTTCCCCCAAGTTCGACGAGGACATTTTGGAAGAGCCCTTCAGGGGAGGATGGTCAACCCTTATGAGCTCTTAGGGTGATGACAGATGGTACTAGCAGGTGAGCTGAGTTTTTTCTATACTACTTTGGACATGATGCATGTGGATGCATCTTCATCGATGATACACTGATGAACTATGATGTTTCAGATATTAACTGTTATCTGGAAAGCTACCAGGGTGGGGAGATGTGGTTCTCCGCTATCTAGATCAAAGGTGATGAGTCTAGTATCAGCTGGGTCAAATGACCCCAAGGTGGAAAACAAGGATTTCTGCTGAGTCAGACAAGTTTGGAGGACCTCCAATACAAGAATGTATGCAGGAGACTATGCTAAGTCGTTGACCAGACTGTAATTATATGCTATCCTAACATGAGGGTTATTGACATTCCGTCATAATGGAATGTGAGGTATGCGAATGTTTGGTTCAGTGTTAGGGCGTGGAATCATCAAGGGTTGTATGGATGTAGCTGGAGCCACTTCAGAGGTGGTTGGGGTAGAGTTAATAGGCGTGCTGTATTGACGACCATGCATTTGTAGGAGAATCTCCTCTTCGTTGGTGAGGAGGATATTGCGATCAACTGAAATTCCAGGATGAATGGGACCTAGGTTTTGATACTATCCCATTTGTGGTGGATCAAGGTGTACCTCCTATTGGGTATTCATCACAACTTGGTGTGGAATAGGGTTTTGTAACACGATCGGAGGTGGTTGTTGCAAGTACTGTTGTGGGGCATGCTGAGGGGAAGGTGGTGCTGGAGGGCGTTGCATGTTCATGGACTCTTTCATCTGTTTGAAGTCGAAAATATGGGGACAATGGTGAGTATAATGTTCAAACTCACCATAAAGAGCGCAAGGGAACTTCGTCCTAAGATTGTTGTTGTTATTCCCTTGTAGTTTGTTGTTATTGTCCCCTTAGGGGTTGTGGTTGCCTTGATTCTAGTTTCCCCCAGCGGGATGGTTTTGTTGGGGGTTATTTCCTCCTGGTTCTGGGTTATTATTGTTTCGGGTTTTCCCTTTGTTTTTGGCATTATTCAGATGATGGGCCGAATTTTTCGTATTCAACTGTTCAAAATCTTGAAGCTGTTGAATGGGAGAGGATTGAACAAAATTAACGTTGGCATGTGGGTGTCCTTGTGGAGGAGAAACCAACTGTGGAGGACCAGGAAATGGAAAATATGGATTGGTTTGGGGAGTCAATCCATAGGGCGTATAGGAAGTTGAAGTACCTCCACAACTAATATGGTCACATGTAGGGGTTGGGGGTGGACCCGCACTTGATTGAGAGACCAAATACATCTGGGGTACCGGTGGGGGTCCCCCCAATGATTGAGGGGGAACAACATGATATGACTATTGGTAAGCAGGGGGAGGGTAATAAGATGGCCCTTTGTAGGGTTGTTGATACTGAGGTGCACCATAAATAGGTGGCAGTTGGCTGTAAGGGTTGTGGTGTGTCATGGAACCAATCATCCCATCCGCAGCGTGGGACATCCCAGGTTTTTCCTGGCCAAATGGTATGGGTTTGGGTGCATCAGGTAACATTGTGTACAAGTAACCTGATTGAGCATAGATGAGGTCAAACTATTGGGCCTTGCTGATGGATTCCTCTTTTGACCGAGGAAAAGTGGATGCGACATCCTTGGCGATAACATAGACGAGTGATTTGATAAACCAATCAAGGCATTGTTCTTTAGTGGTTTCTGGTTTACACAAACTACGACACCAATGCCATTCATGGATGTGATCGACTATATGGATATAAGTAGTTTGTTTGAACTCCGAGAGAAGTTATAATCCAATATCATGGAAAACTAGGAGTTGGAAAAAGGACAAAAAGGCCTTGGCCAATGATTCAAAGGTCACATGGGACTCTGATTTTTCATCCACATACCATTTAGCTGAGGAACCTGTGAGAGTTTGTTGAAACAACCTTAAGTGGATGGAATCATCCATGATGCTGTTTGATGAGCACCATAAGTGGAAGGTCATAACATGGTTGGTGGGATTGTCCCTTGGTTTTCCTTTAAACTTTGGAATATATGAAGGTAGTTTGGTAGGCATATTGGGCCAAGTGGGATCATGCAAAATGGGATCATTCATGAGTTTGGTTAAATTAGGAATGTTGAGTGATGCTAAGTATGGCATAGGGAGATTTGGTGGAGGATTAGTTCCAACCATCATGTGAGAAGGTGGTAGAATTGTCCCTTGAGAGGGATTTAGTGGGTTTGTACTTATCCCTTGAGAAGAAGTTTCCCCCCCACCTCCTTATGAAGGAGAACTAGTGGATGGGTGGCCTTGGGAATTGGACCCAAGAAAAGTGGAACCAAGTAAAGCTGATCCAAAAATAGTAGCACTCATAGGGATGTGATATGGTTGAGCCGGTGAGTTGGCAAGACTAGGGACTGCTCCTAGAATAGGAGGGAGATTTTGCAAGCATTTGGAACAACGGGGATTCTGTGGGTCCCCTATGGTTTTCGACTAGAAAAGTGAATGTGTGCAAATGGTGACAAGAGAAATAAATGAACAAGATATTTTTATAATTTTGGACCTTCACAAAATAGTGTAACTTACAATTGTATGTAATCAAATGAGCATCATACATAAATCAACCTAAAAATAAACAAGCATGTAGCTAGGTGGATTTGTCTGTGTGGGGGAACAAATAAAAACAAATTCTCGTGTTATAAAAGACATATCGTCCTTCCTCTCAAATAACACTAGGCCTTCCAAAAGCACTCAACAATGGGGTTTGAAGCCACCGAAAGAGGAACTAGTGAAGGTTGAAATAATCAGTTATAATGAGGGGTAGAGAGTGCATATCCCAAAAGAACTAGCAATATTTCCCAATAGCCACACAAAATCTGATCAAGGTGCGAATGCAACCCACAATCGCCACCTGGGTAGATGTCCTATGTTTGGTCACTAGGTACCTCGGTCAAAGTGCAACATTTAGATTTTCGGCCTCAGAAATGGGTCACGGGCTGGATGCCCTTCCAAGAGTTGGGTGACTCAAGGAGGGATTCACAGAACAACCAAACCTCAGCCTTCTACCCTTCACAGGTATCTCCCTGCCTTATGGTGTAGGAACACTTGACTTGGATGATTTTCAAAGTTCCCTATTTCTCAACTTCTAATGTTTGAAAATGTGAGAACCAGATAACGAGGGTTTATTTGGATGCCTACCCCCGAGATCCTACCTATACTAAAAAAATTATTTTGGCACCTCCTGTGGAGGAAAACTTAGTGAGTTTTTTAGAAAAAAATTAGATGTGGTGGCTGAGAGATTGGGGGTGCAAACCAATCTCGTTTTAATTAAATGGGTGTGGATAATTTCCAAATAAGTAGTGGGATGTTTCATAATTCCTTTGGAGAAAGTCTACTTCAACCTCCACTATTCAAAATAGAAATTATGTGTCTAAGGAGTGACTTTGTGTGCAAGCAAGTGAAAACGTGTGGCAAGTTTTTAATAAGTTAGGTGTGAGATTGCAACATGTGGACTTCCTATGGTCCTTACAAATCTTTGTTACCTAGCTTACTATGTGTCATTGGTACAACCTTGCGGAATGTTTAAAGCCCTAAAGAACTAGCAATGTGGACATATGGGTCCTTTTACAAATCCTTTAAACTCCCTAAATGTTGTTTACACTAAGAAAGATTTGAAACTATCCTAGATTGCAAGCATGTGGGCATGTATGGGCCCGTTACTTTGATCTTTAAACTTCCCTAGATTGTGATGTAAACTAAGAAAGAATTTTTTAAGAAACTATCCTAAGTTTGCAACACGTGGACATGTATGGTCCCTTACAATACTTTAAGACGATTTCAAAAAACTAAGAGGAAACCTAAGGGGGCTTTGTCCTCTCCTAAATATTTTAAGAGAGATGAAATGCCGCCTTAACCACCTTTCTGATTCTCAATATCACACTAGGGTGTGAGAGAAGAGCATAATTGAGGGTCAAAGTTAACTTCTGGTCCCAATGTAAGTGAATTATGTATGAAAGCAACAATCTCAACTTAAAATTTTACAATCCAAACAAGACATCCATGTGGCAACCAAAGAAAAAGAGGAGAATATTGGTTCTTTTTACCCCCTAAGTGCCTATGTTAGCTAACCTTTCATATGGGAAAGGACTCTAAGTGGTGTTTAGTTGTCTTACAAAGTGCACGAAAGAAAAAATATGAAGGCTAGGGGCCTTCAAATCATCATAAAAACCCTTACAATTTTGAAAACTAGAGATATGTGCGGGTTACAATTTTGACAGGCGTGCAAAGGGCCCACATTTTGTAGAATGCACAAAACAAAGAGGCATGTTTCATGCATAGTGCACAGGGTGCACGACTGTGGGCAAGAAAATCCGTGCACTTCCTGTCACGCGACAGGGGAGAAATTTCCAAGTGAAATACTCCTTCCCCAACTATGAAGTTTGACTGTGGAAAGTTGGGCTAGGCCGGTTTTGGTACCTGCAAGACAAATTGATTAAAAAAAAGTGCTCTCTAAGCTCAAATAGGGAGGAATTTGATACCGATCCCCAGTATGGTTGCCAATATTTTGTGTTGGTTTTGTCACTTGGGTGAACAAAACAACAACACTTGCATGCCTAGATGAGCCTGCTAGACAAGACAAAAGTTTGTGAGTGGGTTAAACAAGCCAAACACATGTATAAACAAAGAAATAAACTAAAACAACTAAGAAATAAAAGTTAAAAAGCATGAGAAAATTAGAACCATGAAAATCAAACAATGACCAACATAATGCTACCAATGGATCAATAGATTAGTAAGCAAAACACCATAGAGAAAAATGAGGACTTATGAGTCCCCTCTTCCTCCTTGGGAGGGCTCTTGAGTTCCCTAATGGAGAGCTCTTCATAAAATGGAAGAAATGGAAAATGGTGAAGAAAATCAATGCCTATTCCCTCAAGAGGTGAGTGGAGTGGCCTATTTCAATGATGCTTGAAGGCTCCAAAGAGAAAAGAGGATTCTCAAGGGAGAATTCTTGTAGCATAACAATACAATGAAGATCTTGGTTTCTTAGTGCACCCATGGCTCTTATTTATAAAATTTCTTCAAGGAAAAATGTAATTGGTTCATAGTGTGAACAAGGGGCCTTTTAGGGCACCCTCTAGTCCTTGACCAACCTCCCATTTGGATTTCACTCAGATATGAGGGTCAAATTGTGTTGGGAGTTGGTCCATAAGTGGTTGAGGGGCCGACAAGATCCATAAATGCACCATTCATATAAGTTCACGACTTTTCTCGTACATATTCGTGCACTTGGTACATTGTGTGCGCTAAGGGCTTTGTTGGCCCGCGCACACTGCGCACTGTGCACACGCTTCCTTTGGTGAATATGCGCATGTCAATTTTTGACCCAATTGTACAGTTGTTTGCCTTTTGAATGCATTTCAGTGTTGTAGGTGAACTAATTGCTGTTTTTCCTTAACCATTTGTGTGCAATGTTGCAGAAGATATTTTAGTGATAACAGTAGGTTCAAGTTTTCAAGTTATACATCTGGCTATTTCAAAATGTTGCAGGAAAAAGGACCTTTGAGCTAGAGTGAGCAATGCAACTATCAAATGAGGAAGAATTCTAAAGAAATTTTATTTTTGGGAAAGAGTTCTAGATGATAGAGAGTGACACCGAGATACACATGAAAGTAAATATAAGTATGTTAACCCTGAATCCAAAGGAAATAAATTGAGTAATGATGGTAGAAACACATGATTGCAATAAAGGAAGTGATGTGTTGCTCATGGGATGGATTCATTTTATCTATGGGAAAGTATATGAAGACTTAGAAGAGTTGCAAGCTAGGAACAAACACCTATATTTGAATAATTTAGAGTAGTACACCCACTTATGATATTAGAGTGCACAGTGGAAGCATGGTACAAGTGTAAACAATTCAATGGATGAAAGAATGAAGGTTCATTCACCCTAAAGGGTGACAATGAAGACATAAAGCAGTACAATGTGTGCATAATGGTTTCAGAACGATAAATTAGATTTCGAAGAGAGTTATCCTATAAATTGAAGTGGATTCCAAAATGGAACGAAGTCTAAGGACAACTGGAGATAGTGGAAAAAGGTTCCATAATATGGATGCTAAGCTAGTTGGAATATATTGCAACACTCAAGGAACGATGACAAAAATGAATGAGAATTGTTGATGCATGTAGGGAATGTTGACTACATTCCAAGTGTGAAAAGAGATAATAAATCAAGGAAGAATATAAGAAGAGTAGTAATTCCAGAGTTGAAATATTAAGAAATCACATAAGAAGGAAAACATATCTATGCTTGGTGTTGCTGCAAAAGGGATTGGAATTGAGATAATACCATCTAAAAATGGAAGGGCATTAATGGTAATGATAGGAAATGCTGGATGGTCTAGTTCAAGTTACAACTGGGTGTAAAATAATTTTGACTCCTCTAGAGTAGTTCATATGAAGCTAGAATGACATAAAGTGCAACATTACAGTGTGCTGGAAGGTTCATGCAAGGTAAAGTTGGGAAACATTGGCCCAAAAAAGGAAGAAGATGTTGATAAAATAATAGAAATATGATATATT
>JZKD02S2267835.1:253240-269914 GCA_000966675.3 Picea glauca | reverse complement strand
TATGCTTCCATTTGAACCTTTGAATATGCATCATTTGCAAAGATTCTTGTAGTTCATGTTATTTCTTACATTTTATCATATACCACAAGCCAACACTATGCATTTGTAAGCCAAAATAAGAGCTTCCAACTCATTATTTACTTGATATGCATTTGCACAATACCTTTCCCTATGTCTTCCATAGTCTTGTAAGACGAGGGAAAATTTGATCGACATCCTAAGACTAAACTAGTGAAGATTTGATATGGGATATATGGTTGGAAACATTCTTGAAAGTTACAATGAACTCTATTCTATTATGAAAGCAAAGTTGGTTGGGCATAAAAAATGACGCACTTAGGAAATACTTATTTTGGTAGCAAGTTGGAGCCTTGATAACTTAAATTAATTGACCATATCGATATGGCATGCAAGTAGTTTGTACATTAAATAATGTGAAATAACAGTTCAACCACAAAATCTTTAAGAGCAAAGATATTAGGTGCGTGGTTGCAATGGGTGTTTGGAGTGGAGATGGGTATGGTTATGATGAGGGTTGAAGATAAATGGCTTCCATAGAGGCATTCAAGGGGAGTGGATTTTTTGATGGGATGGAGAAGGTCCTCATGATATGAATGAGAAATGATGAGAGGGAGTATTATGTGAAGAATAAAAGTTGTGAAGAGTAAAACTAGTGATAATAGAGTAAAGATAATGAACAAAAATGGAGGAGTACTTGATGTGGAATAAGAGGTGGAAATTATTAGTGGGGTGAGTGTTAGGAATAATGGGATAGTGGTAGTTGGAAATAAAAATAAAATGGGTTTTGAAGCCCCTTGAGTTAAAATTGAAGAATAGAAGGAGAATGAGATATGTAGAGAATGAAAACATGAGTGGCAGATAAAGAGGAGTGCTAAATAGGTGGCTAAAGAGGAGGGGTGGGGATACTAGTATATTGGTATAATCCCCTCGAGTCATTGTTTATCCCTCAACAACCCCCCTAAGTTTTGAGCCAAAACTTGGGGGCCCTCTTTTCTCTTTATAGTTTGATCATTCTTTCTTTTGGATTTGCATAGACCTTGGTTCCTCATTTGCTTTGCAACCATTCTTTTGAATTGCATAAGTCAAATGGGCCTTCATGTTCACTTGCTTGATTATGAATTAGCTTCAATTCTTTTATGACTTTGACTAATTGATTTTTGGTTTGCTAAGTCACTCAAATTTCTTCTCCGATTTTCAAATTGGTCTCAATTAGGTAGAATTCAATGAATTTTTTTTCCACCTAGCAAATCAAAGTTAAAAAAAAAAATCGGCATGGACTTGTGTTCCTGAGTTTATGAATTTGGTTCTCGTGAGGCTACACTACAAATTTTGAAAGAACCTTTGGTCTTTGAAGATGCAAGAGGAGCTTCAAATATTCTTGATCAACTTTAGTGAAACATTATGGAGAAGTTTCCTAAACCACATCTAAAGGAAATACTAGGATATGTAATGGAAGCTATGGCCCTAGGGTACTAATGGCCTCATATGTAACCATTCTCATCCTCAATAGGAAGAATAGGTCACTTAACTATCTCATGTTGAATGACTAGGTTGGGAAAAAATTAAAGGGGACACATATGTAGAAATGGCCACATTGATGGGTCAACAACATGTTTTATGTTTTCATAATGTTTCACCACTTTTTCTATTCACCTCCATATTCAATGCATACATTATTGCATTTATTCTAGATTAGTAGCTGCAAATTAATTTCTTATGTTTATGTTATCTTTCATGGATGATAGGATATTTGTTTGACTAAAGAATGAGGGGACATAGAATGATACTATATTGACTTTACACAAGATTGAATTTGTTGTTTAAATACATGTCTTGAGGACATTGACATACAAATTCTTTGAGTGAGAAAGATAAAGCGAAAGAAAAAGGATCGTTGACCTTGTGATGAGAAAAAGGAAGAACATGATGGATTCCATTCCTATAATTTATTCTCTATTATTTGATGATGATGACATCCTTGAATGGACTTATATCAAAATTTCAAACAATGATCCATCTAATCTGAATCTATTAAGTAGTGAAAGGGATAAAATCCACTGTACAAACACTGAAATCAATGCACTATACTAAGAACAATGGAGTGAGCAACTTAGTTAAAGATTTTCAACTCAGTCAAATTTTGAAATCTTTGCAATATAATGAAATCAATGTACTTGGGATTCTAGGAGACTACCCCAACCTTTTGGTTTTAACTTGATTAGCTTGGAATTTTGAGTTGCTCTGACCTATTTTGGTGGACTCTTAGGCACCCAGACAAAACAAAATCTAGATAAGATGTACTTATATGATCACCCAATTTAGATTATCATTGCCTGGGCCTATATAGTCAGAAATGCAGGAATCATATGACCTTTTACTTCATGATTCTAGTTCTATCAATTTGTGATTTGGAGTTCATGTTAGCCTCTACGTTTAATTTTTTTTTTTGTGATCACAATATCAAACCATCTAGTTGATTAGTTATTCACTACCTAAATACTAAATTCTTTTACCAAACATAATTACTTCCCCACAATTCTATGTAATCATTTGTTTCAAAATGATGAGAAAATGTCTTTTTTATGTAGCCTTTATCCATTGTAAAAACACTCAAGTTAATGCAAAAGATATAATAATCAAAATTCATCCATTGTACAAACACTAAAATCAATACAATATACTAAGAACAATGGAGCAAACAATTTAGTTAAAAATGATCAACTTTATGAATATTGAAATCTATGCAATATAATGAAATCAAATACTTACGATTTTAGGAGACAACCCAAACCTTTCAGTTTTGACTTTATTATCTTGGAATTTTGAATTCATGTGACCTATTTTTGTGGATTGTTAAACACTTAGGCCAAGAAGAGGCTAGCGATGTGGGACTTATATGACCACTTGATTCTGATTCCCAACACCTAGGCCTTTTCCATTGGAGATGTGAGAATAATGTGACCTTTTCCTTTGTTATTATAGTTATTTCAACTTGAAATTTAAAACCAATCCATCTTAAGACCAATTTCAATAATCTTGGATGCATACCTAATACTCGATCTAGGATAGAATACCCAGATAGAAAGATTTAGTATGCAACCCCAATACTGAATCTAGGCTGCATACCTAATACCTCATCATGTGAGTCTTTGCATTTAATTCTTTTTCTATGATCACAATCATAGATCATCTAATTGATTAGTTATTTTCTACTTCACTACTAAATTATTTTTACCAATTGTAATGATTTCCCTACATTTCTATCAAATAAATCATTTCGAAATAGTGAGAAAAAGTTTTTGATATAGTCTTTATCCACTATACAAACATTGAAATCAATGCACAAAACAAAATAATCAAATTGATCCATTGTAGATACACTAAAATCAATACAATGAACAAATTAATCTATAATTATTGACTTTAATCTATAATTATTGACTTTAGAAACCAATATACATGGGATCTTAGGAGACTACCCCAGTGTTTGGGTTTTGACTTGATCAATTTGTAATTTTGAATTCATGCGACTTTTTTCTACAAATTAATAAGCATCCAAGACCAACGAAAATTGGAGAAGTGGGATTTATGTGACTTCCTAATTTAGGTTCTCACCATTTAGGGCTTTGTAGTTACATATTTGTCGAGATTTTTTTCATTTCTAGAAACAAACTCGAATAAATAGAAAATAGTTTGACATAACAATCTCACTATTTTCCATGTCTCACTCTCACATCATGCGTCATGTATAACATATAGTTCATCAATATTTGCGGTATGAGTAATTCTTTTTTTTTTTTTTGGAAAACTTAATTTATTTTAACATATATGTATTTTCAAAGATACGACATATTGAGAATTGATTTAAATTTTTTTCATTGAATGCAAATACTAGGGTCTAATATATGATGAATAGTTTTTGAATGTGGCCAGTATTCAATGATAAGTGGTGATATTTTACATCTCATACCACTCTCAAGATAAGGAACAATATATGCAACATACAAGGAACAATATATAGTTGCATGATGGATGGTGACAATGGAAGGAAGACTCTTCACTTTTTGTTGTTTCCATTTATGGCAAATGGCAAAGGGCACATAAATCCTTTCATAGAGCTTGCCAAGGATCTCACCATACACATCCACATGATCTCCTTCTACTCCAAGCTTCCCAAAAAATAGAACAACCATACTTATTATTTATTATTTAAATATCAAACTACTATATTTTCAATTCAATGCCAAATTTATTTGGTTTTTATATGTAGTACCAAAGGAATTTAAAAATAGATAAATATTGAACTCTTTGGTTTTTATATGCAGTACCAAAGGAATTTAAAAATAAATAAATATTGAACTCTTAAATCTATTCTTACAATGAATACATATTAAATTAATGCAACCTAGCCTTTTACTCATTTTATAATTTGATACGAATTGTATAGCCAGGTTCAATATTAATAATTGGATTTCTTTGGCCTTCCTCGATGATAATTTTGATTTTTGGTAACTCTTAAAATACTTGTTGCAATGGGTAAATAATTGTTGCAATGGATAGGTTAGAAATTTTTTCTCACATGATTTATTTTAAGAAGGATTCAACTTATTTTAAAAAGATTTATTTTAAGAAGGTTTCAACTTATTTTAAAAAAAATTACAAGGGAATGATTAAGTGTTTTTCTGGAATCAAGGAAGGGGGATTGTATTATCGTCATATATATCTCTAGTGAATACATATGGTGGTGAATATTATCTATGCGGTGAATACATACGACAATGAATATTATCTCTACGGTGAATGCATATAGTAGTGAATATATCTCTCTGGTGAATATTATCTCAGTGGTGAATACATACAATGGTGAATATTATCTTTGTGGTGCTAAAATGAATCTCGTTTGCAGTAAATTTGATCTATGGTAATTTTGTTAGTGATTATTCAGACCCTTTAGTGAATTAGGTGCACATGTTTCTTATTTATTTATTTTTCTTTTCAATATGAGTAATTAACATTTGATACCTAAATCTAATAGAGTAAGGCCTAACAAAGTAACCCTAGATAGTTTGCACGAATCTATAGAATCAATAGAAAAACTTAGAGAAGAGAGCGAAGCCAAACTTTAAAGTGAATTAGTAGCAATACTTCAAAGTGAGTTACTAGCAATACTTGATAATAAATTTAGATCCTTTGAAGACATTATTGCGAGACAAATGGACAATAAACTACTAGGGTTTCAGACTCAACTACACAATATGGAGGCTCGATTACAAGAAATAGAAAAAAAACCAAGAACAAAAATAATCAACTAAGGAAGAAGAGGTGGATAAAAATAGCAATCTTAGGGACAAAATTAAAGAGTTAGAAGATAATCTAATTAACAATTTGGCCCTAAATAGCAGGGAACAAAAGGTGGATATCAAACCTATTAAAGAGGAAATGAATAAGTTCACAGAGTCAGACCATGAGTGTAACAAAAGAGCTTTGAACCTCATAATTTTTGGTATAAAAGAATAGAAAGATGAGGACACATTAGTAATAGTCAAGGAAGAATTAAAAAAAATTCACAAATTGAAACAATTGGCCTTATGGAAGCAAAAAGGTTGGGAAAACAATTGAACATAAAGATAGGTTGATTCAAGTTATGGTAAGCTCTAATGCACATAAATATGACATACTTAGTAAAAATATAAGATTACAAGGGTATGGAATATTTATAAATGAATACCTCATTCCAAAAGATGAAGCTAAATTAAAGAATGAGGTTCAAAATGTAAAGGAAGCTAGAAAGGAAGGAAAATGGGCAATAATTAGGAACTGAAAAGATATTATTAGAGATAGAGACCAAAAGGACATTGATAAATAGCAATTCAGGACACTCCAGATCCTCTTTTGGAAATGTCATGGTTTTCCATGGAGTAAAGGGCCTATGCTTAGCTGGATCTCGAGTGACATCAACATTATTCTCTTGGTTGAAACTTGGGAGCATGAAGAATGTAAGGTCCCTAATATCAAAGGATTTGTTTTGTGGTCCACATGGAACAAGAAGTACGCCCGTAGAGGGATTGGAGGCATACCATGTTATATAAAAACAAACATCTCTCCTCAAATCAAACTTCATAAGAATATTTGTATAGAAATATGTTATTTTGCACCTATTAACTCTACTTTTTATATAAAAAACAATCTAGATAAGAATTGTCCCTAAAAAATCTTATAGCAGGATATTTACAATATGAAAAATGAAGGTAGTATCCTCCTGTTAGGAGACTTTAATGCTAGAACTGCAACCAATTGAGCTATTATTTTAAGTAATGACTCCAACCCTAATCCTCTTTGTCTAGATGAGGACCTTGTCTTAGCTAACCATTACAAAAGAAACTCTGAAGACCTGATCGAGAATTTGTTTGGTACTATTTAATCAAGCTCTATAGTTCTCAAGATTTAATAATTTGCAATGGTCTAAAGAAGTGGACAAATTCTAACAGGATGAGTTGTATCTATGGGTTGGGTAGAAGTGTTTTTGATTATGTAATATTAGATATCCCCATATACAACCAAATAGTAAACTTTGATATTTTAGATGACCATGAACTTGACTCCAATCATAGACCTCTAAGATTAACTCTTAACTTTGTGATGCACAAAATCTCTATAGAGGAGCACTCTAGCAACCAAAGGCACTTACTTTTTGACAAACAAAAAGTTGATCTCTTCTTAAAATACTTAAGAAATGATTTAAAACTCATATCGTATTAGAACAATATTGAAGCTGGCTATCAACATTTTACATCAATCCTCTCTTCTTCAATTAACAATTTCTCTATTGAGGTGCTACATAAAAAGAAAAATAGTACAACTAACCCTTGTTACGATAATGAATGTAAAATTGCTAGAAAATCCATTAGGGATGCTTCCAATACATCTTTAAAATATGATAATATAACTAGATACAAAACCTTAATTAAACGAAAAAAAAGACTATATACATAGAAAGCAAGATAAGCTTTTGCACCTATTTAAGATAGATCCTAATAAATTATGGAGGCAAATTCTAACTCATAAAGCTAAAGAAAATAATAAGATTCCCTTGAAGGACTGCAATTTATACCTTAAAAATATGTATGAATTCCTTAATGTCATGGACACCATGCCAAGTAATTCTACAAAGGATAAAGTGTTTTCTATAGAAGACATTAAGTTTGAGGTTAAGCGGCTCTCAAAAGGAAAATATAAGGACATCGAATGTTACCAAGATAAAATATTAAAAATTGGAGGACCCATCTTCATCCCTCACATACATAAGCTCTTCAATTTAGCTATTCAACAAGACTTCCCAAAACCTTGGACTCAAAGCCTCATTCTACCTATTTTTAAAAGCGGGGATAAAAACAATCCCTCTAATTATAGGACCATTATGATTAGCCCCATTTTAGCTAAGCCATATGGAAGTATTTTGTTAATGAAGATCAACACATGGATAGAAAGCCATGGAAAAAGAGCTAGAGGCCAAGATGGGTTTAGAGGCTACCATTCCATTGTGGACCACCTTGTTACCTTTATGATCATTGCAGATGAGTGCCGTAGTGATAAAACATATCTCTTTTGTTGTTTCTTTGATTTTAGAAAATTGTTTGACACTATGCCTAGGACTAACCTCTAGATTATGTTAGAAGAGCTTAAATTCCCGTTCAAGCTGAGAGATACTAAAGTAAGGCTATATGAGAAATTTATTTTAAAGTTTAAGAACATTGAGGGCTGGTCGAAAGAAATTAACTGTAATATAGGAGTCCAACAAGGTTTTCCTCCATCCCATACCCTTTTCAACATCTATGTTGATAAGTTAGAAGATTTTTTGGAGGCTGTAGGCTGTCTTGGCCCGACTCTTGCTAGTATAGTCATCATCCTCCTTATTTATGCTAATGACATTGTTCTTATGGCGAAGTGTCTCTATGACCTAAGTAAGCAACTAATAACCCTCAATGACTTCTACTCTATCATGGGCATGACTGTGACCAATGAAAAAACAAAGGTTATGATAATTAAATCCAAAAGGATCACCTATGTTTCACCCCTTTTGCACCCAAATGAGCAAAATAAGGATGCTTACAAGCCCAGTTGGGTTAGCTGGGCAGGACAACAGTGAATGCAAGAGTTAGAAACCTCAAGCATGATAAATAAAGAAAAGACTAAGATAATAACAATAAAAGAAACTAAACTAGAGTGCATAAGGGAAATATAAAAAATAAATAAACAACATGCATGCCACCAATGGATAAGTTGTATTAGTGGGAAAACACAAAAGAGAAAGGGATACTTATGGGTCCCCTCTTCCTCCAAGGGAGGGCTCTTGAACCACCAATGATTGAGCTCTTCTTGCAAGTAGAAAACTAGAAGGAAATGGTGAAGAAATCCAAAGCTCATTCACTCAAGAGGTGATGTGAATGGCAAAATGAAATGGTGCTTGTATGCTCTTGATGAGGAAAGAGGATCCTCCAAGAGAATATAGGCAACATAACAATACAAATGAATTCCTTGAAAATATAGTGTACCCATGGCCTCCTTTTATAGCAAAGCTTTGAGGAATTATTCAACCAGTCCTTAGTGTGAACAAGGGGCTCTTTAGGGCACCCTTAGGTCTTTGATCAACCCCACACTCAAATTTATCTCGGATTTGGGTGTCAAATCGACTTGGGAGATGAACTAGAAGTGGGTGGAAGGCCGACCAAAATCATAAATGCGCCGTTCTGAGGTGTGCATGGCTTTTTGCGTCCACAGTCGTGCATCGGGCACATATGCACTTTTTTGGCGTTATTTGAATGTCACACGTGCACACGCTTCCTTTGTATCTTTTGCGCATGCTGATTTTTTAATCAGTTGTATAGTTTTGTGCCCTTTGGAAATGCATTTTGGAAGCTGTGAGGGAACTAATGGGTGTTTGAAGTTGCTAGATTCTTGTAACCATTTGCGGATGAAATTTCAGTGATAACAGATGCCCCCTGATGTGTGAGGTTAGGAGCATACATATAGCCGAAATACATCAATGTTTCTTCTACTGAGAGTACCTTTGTAAGAAAGAACATTGTGAGGAGTTTCAAGAGCGACCCATTGGAGGGAGAGGGGAACCTGTAGGACCCAATCCTTTCGCAAGGTGTAGAAAATAAAACTGTGTACAAATGAGTAGGGCATGCCCCATGCTTGTGTCATGTAACTTAAAAATGGTAATACAGTAACTGAAGTTGTATGTTGATGTAGATCACTGCAGCGCCCTTCGGGGCGGTTTGATAATGACAGAGGACAATTTTGATGGTGAAAAAACTCTGAAAAAAGGTAAGGACACCTGTGAGAAGTGTCGATGAGAAGAAGGCATTGATAGCCTATCAAATTTCAGATCTCTTTGGCATATATAAAAAACAACTGCAATAGTCGCAAAGTAAGACCCACCGTAGCATGAGATGGTGTTGAAGTCGAATGCGATGAGGGTCAACGACAATAAAGAATAATGATAGTTCTCCCTATGCCGTTCAAGACTCCTCATTGTAAAGGTAATGAGAGCCAAGATACTGTCACCCTTATGGAAACTATGCTGATGTCGACAGAAAGGGGGGATGAGACTCTAAGAAGCAAAGGGCTTCATGAAATCCATTGGATGAGATCAAGAACTAATGAGGTACATGGGAAAGGTCAAGAGGCGATGAGACTCAAGACTACCCTTGGTTGGGGATATATGTGAAGTATGAGTGGCAACAACCGTGAAATTGGGTCTAACGCCAGAGGGATGACTAGACATGGGTTAAGTTGTGCCAGAGGCGGGAAAAAGTGGACAAACTTAGAGATCAGGGGTACGTTGACTGTGGGATACTCAGGGTTTATGGACGATGTCAACAGGTGGAGTAAATAATGAATGCCCCAAACCAGGGCGACATGGGTTGATTTTACCGGAAAAGGAAGGTCACTAAAGGTGATGACAAAAAACTAAGTAATGGATGGAAACAAAAGCTTTGTACAATTACCAAATAAATAAAGAATAATTGGGGATGAGTGTACAGATACAAAAATGGGTGCCCCAGTTGAATATGGCTTGGCCCGTGAGGGCGCAAGTTGCTTGGAAAACAGGTGGAGGGTGGGGGCCCCATAGGTGGGTTTTTGTATTAGGTAAAATGAATGGAGGATGATCTGTAGATGGGAAAACTGATGGTGGATGAGATTGAGGGATAATGATACTGCGGAGGTGCAGTCAAAATGCAAATCATGATGAGATTATTTGGGAGTCCATTATGGGGAAGTTAGCAAAATGAGGAGAAGGAGCATGTGGCTGATTCTCAGGAATGCAAAGACTATGAGGACTCCCAGCCCTAAGGGGCGAAAGAAACATGAGTGTCAAAGGGTCAAGGGGGACTATAATTGGGAAAAGTCATGTGGGGAAGAGTGCTGCCAGGGGACGGTACTAAAATGCAGTGGAGGTGTGGGTAGTGCATAGCCAAATGGGGGGATCTTAGAAGCGAAGAGCGAGGGGTGTGACTAGGTGATGCAATTGATATTCAGAGGGAATGACTACATGCCAGTGTCGATCATATACCTGAAGGGGCTTGTGTTGAATTGTGATGACCAAGTACCTGCACACATTAAAAACTGAATACCCGACGTGAACAATATTTGAATATAAATAATATATAACAGTTTTTCAATAATTGTGAATGTCAACATGTGTACCTGAGTGTGTCATGGAAAGATGCTCCATCGGGGAAAAGTGAAAATGATCACCCGACAAAAATAACTGTGTAAGTGGCTGAAAATGGTTCAAAAAATAGAGCTTATGGGCTCCTGTACCAAAAAATGAAAGTGGGGAAAAGGGATTAGATATGGACGATGGGTCCATAATGCCATCCCAGTTTCACTGACATTATGGGTGATTGAGTGGTATTTTGGTGGGAGGACATGGACCTCCCCTTTGCTCATGGAATGATGAAGAAATACAATGAATTACATTCATGGGAGCATTGGTATGAAGTGCCGGAGGGAGCTCAGACAGATATGTGTGGCGTTCCACAGCTAATGTGTGGCAGACGTATGGGATATATGGGAAATGATGAGTGTAGTGCCCATATTTAGCGCATACGGCACAAGCGAAATTGGTTCGTATTTTTTGTTTTCATGTGGTTGATGACTCCGTAGTAGCGTGATGTACTTGGTGGAGTGGCAAGATAAAGGGGTTCTTGAGGAAGCTGGATAAAACTGCGTAGCTCTGGAAGAGAAGAACATTTGTGAGTGGGGTTTCCTTTTCTTTTACATAAGGCACAAGGGATTTGAACTCGGGGAGGTAGTGGAGTGATGGGTTCTTTTATCTTCTGTCTGCCCCCATCCATAGCAGTGGTGCTGGTGATTGGGGGTGAGTGTGGCATGGCCGAAGTTAGTACTGGGATATGCATCCAGATTCCATCTGACTGAGGAGGGAGGGATGGTTGAGGAACCACCTCGGGTGGATGTAGATACCATACAGGGATGGAGAGTACCATGTTCAGAAGTGTAAGCATTGCTTCTACCTAGAATGCTTCGACTCAATATCCACCGGTATATGGAGGGCCCCCTTATTATCCTCCTCCCCTTTACCAACAGTCATATCCTGTTGTTCCCCCTCAGTCATTAGGGGCACCTCCACTGTTACCCATGCCATATCCAGTCTCTCAATCTAGTACGGGTCCACCCCCAACCCCTGGATATAACCCTAGTAGTAGTGGAAGTACCTCTACTTCCTATACGCCATATGGAACCTATCCACAAAAAAATCCATATTTCCCATTTCCTAGTCCTCCCCAGCCGGTTAATCCTCCACCGGGACAACAACATGCCAACGTCAACTTTGTTCAACCCTTTCCCATTCAAAAGGTTCATACATTTGAACAGTTGAATACGACCAATCCAACTCATAAGCAGAAAGGAAAAAAATGAAACAATGACAATCCACGACCAGGAGGGAATGACCCCCACAACCATCCCGCTGGGGGAAACCAATACCAAGACCCCCAAGGGGGCACCAATAACAATCAACCATGACAAAGGAACAACAAGAATATTCAGAATAAATTCCCTTGCGCTATATGTGGTGAGTATGGACATTATACTCATCATTTTTCCCAAATTCCTGATCTCCAACGGATGAAGGCATCCATGAAATCACAGGGCCCTTCGGCACCATCTTCCCCTCAGCAGTCCCCACAACATTATTTTCAACCACCACCTCCACATGTTTTGAAAAACCCCATACCATACCAAGGTGTGATGAACACCCAACAAGTGATCAACCCTGCCCCACCACAATTGGGGAAATATCCAAACCCGGGTGCCACTCAACCCGGGAATCCAGTTGATTGCAGTGTCCTCCTCACCAGCGAAGAAATTCTTCTGCAAATCCACAACCGTCAATATAGTATGCCTCCCAAATCTACCCCAACCACCTCAAAAACATTGCCAGCTATTACAGGACAACCATTGATGATTCCATGTCCTAACGCAGAACCTATTCCTCGTATACCACATATGCCTTTATGATGGAATGTGAATAACCCTCATGCTAGGGATACTCATAATTATAGTCTCGTTGATGACTTATCCCAGTCTCCTGTAGCCATGTCTGTGTTGGAGGTCCTCCAAACCTGTCCATCACAATGAAAATCCTTGCTTTCTGCCTTGGGGGAAGTCGGCCTAGTTGACACACAACTGATCACATTTGATTCTGATAGAGGAGAACCATGTCTTCCCACCCAAGTAGCCTTCCAGATATCAGTTAAGATATGGAAAACCATAGTTTATCAGTGTATCATCAATGAAGGTGCATCCACATGCATCATGTCTAAACACGTATGGTAGAAAATTGGCTCCCCCGAGCTAGTACCCTCTGCCATCACCCTTCGAGCTTACGATGGTTGACCAACATATTCCGCATGGCTTTGTCAAAATGTCCCTATATAACTTGGGGGAAAAACCATCCTCATTGACATTAAAGTTATCGATGCCCAGCTTGATTACAATATCTTGTTCAGACGCAAATACATGTATGCTATGAAGGCGGTCGCCTCTTCTGTGTTTCGTATGATGATGTTCCCCCACAATGGGAAGATCATCACCATTGACCAGCTTACACATTACGAGCCTAACCCTTCCACCAACATCGATAACATCCTCCCCCTTGTCTGTGTTATCTCGGATGATTTTCCAGTTGTCAACATTGGCCCGGGATTATTCCAAGACCCATCCATGTTGGGCACTTATTAGGGAGTGCCACCGTTCCTAAACCCATCTTTTTCATCACAAGTGTGTGTAGTTTCCTCTAAATGAACAAACATCAGAGACAAGACTCTTATCACTAAGTCCCCTCCCCATAACAAAGTTCCACCAATTGAAGAAATACTACCTCAGGAGTTCCTCGAGAGCACCACCGCACCGCTTATCATGGATCTCTGCCCCCTCCAAGGGAAAATCCCGGTTTGGGAGAAAGTTCCGTAGGCCATTACCCAAAGTCCCTTTTCTTACCCCCCACCTAGAGTCGAAGCATTCTAGGTAGCATGAATTCTTACTCTTTTGAACATGGTACTCACCATCCCTGTATGGTATCTACATCCACCCGAGGTGGTTCCTCAACCATCCCTCCCTCCTAACTTAGAGAGAATCCCGATGTAGATCCCAGTACTAACTCTGGCCATGCCACACTCACCCCCAATCACCAAAACCACTGCTATGGCTAGGGGCAGATGGAATATGAAAGAACCCATCACTCCACTACCTCCCCGAGTTCAACTCCCTTGCACCTTATGTAAAATAAAAGGACACCCCACTCACAAATGTCCTTCTCTTCCCGAGCTACACAGTTTTATCCAGCTTCCTCAAGCACCCCTTTTTCTTTCCACTCCACCAAGTACATCCCATGCTACTACATATTCATCAACGACATACAAACAAAAAATACAAACCAATTTCGCTTGTGCAATATGCGCTGAATATGGGCATTAAACTCATCATTTCCCATCTATCCCATATGTCTGCCACACATTAACCGTGAAACGCCACATATATCTTTCTGAGCTCCCTCCGACACTCCATACCAATGCTCTAATGAATGTAATTCATTATATTTATTCATCAGTCCGTGAGCAAAGGGGAGGTCCATGTCCTCCCACCAAACTACCGCTCGATCACCCATAGTGTCAGTGAAACTGGGATGACATTATGGACCCACTGTCCATATCTAAGCCCTTTTCCCCACTTTCATTTTTTGGTACAGGAGCCCATAAGCTCTGTTTTCCAAACCATTTTCAGCCACTTACACAATCATTTTCGTCGGGTGATCATTTTCACTTTTCCCTGATGGAGCATGTTTCCATGACACACTCAGGTATGCATGATGACATTCAAAATTATTGAATAACTATTATATGTTCTTTATCTTCAGATATTGTTCATGTCGAGTATTCGGTTTTTAATGTGTGCAGGTACTTAGTCATCACAATTCAACACAAGCCCCTTCAGGTATATGATCGACACTGGAATGTAGTCATTCCCCGTGAATATCAATTGCATCGCCCAATCACACCCTCCTCTCTTTGCCTCTAAGATCCCCCCATCCAGATCTGCAGTACTCACACCTCCGCTGCATTTCAGTACTGTCACCTGGTACCACTCTTCCCCACATGAGTTGTCCCAATTATAGTCACCCTTGACACTTTTCCACTCATGTTTCTTTCACCCCTTAGGGCTAGGAGTCCTCATAGTCTTTGCATTCCCGAGAATCAGCCACATGCTCCTTCTCCTCATTTTTCTAACTTCCCCATAATGGACTCCCAAACAATCTCGTCACTATTCACATTTTGACTGCACCTCTGCAGTATCATTATCCCTCCAGCTCATCCACCATTAGTTTTCCCATTTGTAGATTGTCCTCCATTCATTTTACCTAATACAAAAACCCACCTATGGGGCCCCCACCCTCCACCTGTTTTCCAAGAAACTTGCGCCCTCACAGGCCAAGCCATATTACACTGGGGAACCCGTTTCTGTATCTTTACACTCATCCCCAATTTTTATTTATTTATTTGGTAATTGTACAAAGTCTTTGTTTCCATCCATTACATAGTTTTTTGTTGTCACCTTTGGTGACCTTCCTTTTCCAGCAAAAGAAACCCATGTTGCCCTTGGTTGGGGCATTCATTATCGTCTACTCCTGTTGACATCATCCATAAACCCCGAGTATCCCACAGTCCATGTACCACTGATCTCTGATTTTGTCCACTTTGTCCTGCCTCTGGCACAACTTAAACCACGTTTAGTCATCCCCCTGATGCTAGACCCAATTTCACGATTGCTGCCACTCATACTTCATATATATCCCCAACCAAGGGTAGTCTTGAGTCTCATTGCCTCTTGAACTTTCCCATGTACCTCATCAGTTCCTGATCTCATCCAGTGGATTTCATGAATCCATTTTCTTCTTAGAGTCACGTCCCCCTTTCTGTCGACATCAAAACAGTTTCCAAAAGGGAAACAATATCTTGGCTCTCATTACCTTTACAATGAGGAGTCTCGTACAACACAAGGAGAACAATCATTATTCTCTACTGTCGTTGACCCCCATCACATTCGACTTCAACACCATATCATGCTACGGTGGGTCTTACTTTGCGACTATTGCAGTTGTTTTTATATATGCCGAAGATCTCTAAAATTTGATAGGCTTTCAATGCTTGTGTCTCATCGACATTTCTCACAGATGTCCTTACCCTTTTTCAGAGTTTGTTCACCATCATAATTGTTCTCTGTCATTATCAAACCGCCCTGGAGTGTGATGTAGTGATCTACGTCAACATACAACTTCAATTACTGTATTACAATTTTTGAGTTACATGACACAAGCATGGGGCATGCTCGCGTTGTTTGTACACAGTTTTATTTTCTACACCTTGTGAAAGGATTGGGTCCTACAAGTTCCCCTCTCCCTCCAATGGGTTTCTCTTGAAACTCCTCACAATTCTCTTTCTTACAAAGGTACTCTCAGTAGAAGAAACATTGATGTATTTCAGCTATATGTATGCTCATAACCTCACACATCAGGGGGAATATGTTATCACTGAAATTTCATCCGCAAATGGTTACAGGAATCCAACAACTTCAAACACCCATTATTTCACTCACAGCTTCCAAAATGCATTTCCAAAGGGCACAAAACTATACAACTGTTAAAAAAATCAACATGCACAAAAGATACAAAGGCAATGCGCGCACGTGTGACAGTTGAATAACGTCGGAAAAGTGCATCTGTGCCTGATGCACGACTATGGACGAAAAAATCTGCACACACCTTAGAACGACACATTTATGATTTTGGTCGACCTTCCACCCACTTCTGGTTCATCTCCCAAGTCAATTTGACACCCAAATCTGAGCTGAATCCGAGTGGGGGCTGGTTAGAAAAATAAGGATGCTTACAAGCCCAATTGGGTTAGATGGGCAGGACAACAATGAATGCAAGAGTTATAAACCTCAAGCACGATAAATAAAGAAAAGACTAAGATAATAACAATAAAAGAAACTAAACTAGAGTGCATAAGGAAAATAGAACAAAAAATAAACAACATGCATGCCACCAATGGATAAGTTGTATTA
>JZKD02S2267835.1:237374-250947 GCA_000966675.3 Picea glauca | reverse complement strand
ATCATCACCAAATATATATTTCTATCCATTTGGATATTTAGCTTCATTTTTTTTTCTTATTTAATCATGGTTGATAGTGATCACAACCATATTTATTTCCAAATGCCTATAAAATAATATCAAAAGTTTACATTGAATACCATTGACTTCCACCTCTTGACCTAATTATTTCACTACAACACAATTCATGGAGCATAAAGACCATTCTTGGTAAAAAAATCAACTCATAATGCTATTCGTAAATATATTGGTCTAACACATCAAGTACTGGCAAGGTTACAACTAAATATCCTTGTTCATGATAGTGAGCACACAAATTCTTGGCTAAAGAAGACAAAAACATCACATGGGAGGGTACCAACCAAGAAGCGTACGATGCAAGAAAATGGGTATCTAATGAATGAATTATTTAAAAAGGGTAGATGAGCTTTTTAATATCAATGTATTGTTCCTAGAATATTAGGAGGCAAGTGTATCAAGCATGTTGAGATTGCTAGGGTCCTACCCTAACATCCCTACTTTAGGCTACCAAGGAGTTCATTAATTTTTGTATGCAACCATCCTCTTTGATTAAGGCCCATTGGATAGTAGTGGATAATTGTTTAATGTAAAAGGGTCTACTTTATAAGGCCCACTAGGTAGTTGGTGCCCATTAATGATGGGACCATAAGTAGTTAAGGTTTTTTCTATGGGAAATATATTTAAAGAGATAGGATATTATGTAATGTTTTGACTTGTATTGTGCATTTGGATATTTTCTTAGTGAAAGGTCAACCCACCTTAACATGCAAGTGAACATTGTTTTCCTTGTTCGCATTATCAATATACAGGGGTATCTTTACATATTTCATATTATTGTCTCTTGTTTTTGGTTATTCTGCAATTATATTCTATGTATACCTAGTTGTGTTTCAATTTTAAAGGGTTAAAGAACACTACAAGTGGTATCAGATCTCTTTCCTAATCCAACACACCGAATTTTAGTAGATTTTTTTTTCAATCTTGAATCTCAATATAACCAAACATTGATCCACCTAAGGAGGAATTATTATCTCACAAAGTATGGACCACATACACATCGTTTCAGGATAGCCCCTGCCCACACTTTCAAGATCACAATTCATGGCACCAATTTCCAAAAGTTGACATGAACAAATTTGATGGGTCCGATCCCCTAGGGTGGGTTACCCAAATGGAACACTAATTTTGTATGCATGGAATTACTAATGAACTACAAACTATAAGTCAGGGTCTTATATTTGGATGTTGAATGTTGACAGTGGTGGAAATGATATAAGAAGGAATATAAAGGCTACATTTCCCGGACCTAGTTTTTGAAAGTACTTTATGCTCATTTTGAACGTAGCACTCACCATTTGGGACACTTGAAAAAATGATTCCAAACAGGAAAAATTATGGAATATATTACCACCTTTGAGCAATTGAAAATCCACACAAAGGGCCAATTTGATTTCTTTTTTAAAGAATGTTTCATTAGTGGTATCATGGGATTAATTCAAGCACATGTCATTATGCAGTGGCCACAAACATGGTTTGAAGCTTGTGATAGAGCAAAAGAAGGTGACATAGTGATTAATTCACAAACCAAGAGACTATTATTCACCACTCACCCTATCCCCCTTATGGTGACTACCCCTAGGTCATCCAACTCATAGTTAGTATGAATCCACAAGTTATTTCTAAATAGATGGTAGAATGCCAATGCCTTCATCTTTACTATAATTGTGATGATCGATATTTCAAAGGGCACAATTGTAAAGAAAATAAATTGTTTTAATGGATGTATATCCACATCACTACTTAAAGGACATTATTGTTGAAGATACTCTTGAACCAACTGTGGAAGACACCACTACCCCCATGGAATATGAATCCCTCTTGCTAGCTCCTTGTGAGGAACAACAAATTTCTCTCCATGCCCTATCATGTTTCTTTCCACCCAAAATATTGAAGTTGATTGGTTACATAAAGCACCAAAAAATGATTGTGTTGATTGAAAGTGGCATCACCCACAAATTTATCCATAGAAGAGTCAAACAATGTAATATACCAGATATAAAATGTATGCAGAACAAAAATAAAATGCAGAAATGGCAGATTAACATCAATATAACTAGAACATTCACCACAATAGCACTGAAATGATAATAAAATAATAACAAAATTAACACTTTGAATCTGAAAGCAATGTTCACGAGCCTCTTTGAGGGGGAAACCTCCAATTGAGAAGAGATCTATTACAATGATATCTAAGATAGGGTTCTCATACCCTCGACTCCTATTTATACTAAAAAGAAGCATCTAGTGGAAGATCCTTCTAGAAGCGGAAGCTTCTATTAGGTCTTCTTACATCCACCTTATTCTATTTTATATAAAGGCCTTATTAATATTGACCTTTATTACCTCTGAATATATTGTTCTACCTGTGTGCAGGTTAGGACCTTAACATGTCCGCTCCCTTAAAAACAACCTTGTCCTCAAGGCTTGAGATGAGGAAATTGTTGTAGAATGGTAGCTCGTTCCCAAGTGGCCTCTGCTGGAGTTGTATCTTTCCACTGGACTAGCACTTCCTTGATGGTTCTTTGACATAGGCAACACTCACACTGGTCCAAAACTGCTTCTGGCTGTAGCCAAATGGATCCTTCTTCAACTAACTCTGGAAGGTTGGTTTGAATTTGGCACTTAGCTCCAATCACCTTCTTTAAGCATGAAACATGAAAAATAGGATGTAGCTTCGAATGGCTGGGAAAAGATAACTGATATGATACTTGTCCCACATGCTTGAGAATGGTATAAGGACCATAAAATTTGGGTGCTAGCTTCTGACAATGCTCGGCCTTGAGGAAAGTTTGCTTGTAAGGTTGCAGTCGAAGAAACACCTGATCCCCTTCTGCAAATTGATGTTCAGAGTGACCTTGATCTGCTTGTTGCTTCATGCAATTCTGTTCCATGACCAAATTTTCTTTGAGTGTATGGAGAATATCCTCTCGAGTTGTAAGTGTTAGGTCAACCACCTGGACCTTCGAGGTACCTGGTAAGTATGAGAGAACTGGAGGTGGCTTCTGTCCATATACTGCTTCAAAAGGAGTCATGCGTGTAGCTGTATGGTATGAAGTGTTGTACCACCATTCAACTAGGGGTAACCATTGAGCCCACTGAATTTTCTTTTCCAAGGAAAAACACTTCAAATATGTTTCCAAAATCTTGTTGAAAACTTCCATTTGGCCATCAATATGGGGATGATAAGCTGTACTGAGATGCAATTCGGTGCCTTGTATCTTGAATAATTCTTGCCAAAAATTGCTTGTGAAAGTTGGGTCGTGATAAAAAACAATAGAGTGCGGCATGCCATGAAGCTTGAAGACCCGATCCATAAAAATTTGAGCCACCGTGGATGCTGTAAATGAGTGTTGAAGGGTGCAAAAATGAGCATACTTGGAAAGGAGATCAACAACCACCATGATGACTATTTTATTTCCTGATTTGGGTAACCCAGTAATAAAATCCATAGAGATATCCTTCCAAATAGTAGGTGGAATTGGGAGCGGTTGTAGTGTGCCCAAATATTTGACTGTTTCTCCCTTGTTGCATTGACATACATCACATTTGGCGACGTCCTGTTTCATACCATCCCAGAAAAAGGAACGTTTGACCCTGTCATAGGTTTTGGTGAACCTGGAGTGCCCTGCTATGGGTGTAGCATGAAGCTCATAAAGTACCATGGATTTAAGCATTGATTGTTTACTTAAATACAAACGGCCTTTGTATCAAAGTTCATCATGGAGCCAAGAGTACCCTGGGGAAGCTGGAGCATTTGACTGCAATTGTTGGATCAACTGTGAACTTTTGGGATCTTGTAGCCATTCTTGGAAAACGGCTTGGAGCCAATATGGGACAATGAATGAAAGAGAAAAAAGGGATCCTTCATCTTCATATTTGCGGGAAAGTGCATCCGCAACCACATTGTCTTTGCCTTTCTTGTAAATGATCTCATAATCATATCCAAAGATCTTAGTCACCCATTTTTACTGTTCTGGGGAGGAAATGCGTTGTTCCAAAAAATACTCGAGGCTTTGATGGTCTGTCTTAATTTGGAAATGTTTCCACAACAGATAAGGGTGCCACAGATCAACGACATGCAGAATAGCCAACATTTCCTTTTCATAGATGGATTTGCCCATATTTCTTTCATATAGTTGCTTGCTGGTAAAGGCCAAAGGTTGACCCTCTTGCATAAGGACAACACCAATTCCTTTCCCTAAGGCATCACATTCCAACACAAAGGTCTTTTTGAAATCGGGAAGGGTGAGGACTGGAGTGGTGCACATGGCCATATTCAAGGTTTGAAAATATTGAGCAATGGCTAGAGTCCAAGTGAAAGAGTTATTTTTGAGGAGAGCAGTGAGAGGTGCTAAAATCTTCCCATAATTCTTAACAAACTTGCGATAATACCCTGTTAAGCCCATAAATCCACGCAAGCTCTTAAGAGTCTTTGGGTGAGGTCAATATTGCATAGCTTCAATCTTTTTAGGATCCACCCAGACGCCATCCTTTCTAAACCAGATAACCCAAGTATTCTACTTATGAGGCACCAAAATCACATTTAGACTGTTTCAGGAAAATTTGGTGCTGAGAGAGTAGATGGAGAACTCGATCCACATGAGAAAGATGGTCTGTCCAGTTTTTGCTATAGATGAGGATATCATCAAAGAAAACTAAGACAAAATGGTGGAGAAAAGGATGGAAGACGTGATTCACGAGGCTTTGGAAGGTGGAGGGGGCATTACACAAGCCAAAGGGCATGACCAAAAACTCATAGTGGCCCTCATGAGTTCTAAAGGCAGTCTTGGGAATGTCTTCCTCTTTCATACGTATCTGGTGGTAGCCCAAACAAAGATATAGTTTAGTGAAGAATTGGGCGCCACTCAATTCATCCAGGAGGTCATCAATGATAGGAATGGGGAATTTGTCTTTGATGGTAAGTTTGTTGAGGGAACGTAAGTCAGGAAACATTTGCCAAGAACCATATTTCTTTAGGACCATGATCACAGGAGAAGAGTAGGGGCTCGTACTAGGGCAGATAATGCTTGCATTAAGGAGTTCCTAGACCATTTTCTCAATTTCATTTTTTTGGGAAAAGGGGTGACGATACAGACAGATATTGGGAGGAAGGATTCCGAGTACAAGGGGAATGGAATGAACACCATGGTAAGGAGGGAGTCCTTGGGGAGTGGAAAAGACCAATTGATGTGTAGAAAGGATGGCTTGGAGGTCTTATGGGATCGAGGGTGTCTCTGTTGCTTGTATGGCATGGAGTTGGGTGATAACACTAGAATGATCTTTTTTGAGCAGCTTTTCCATGCGATGGGAACTAATGATCTCAGGTGAACCAACGATGATTTCTTGGAACTTATATTGGTGGCCCTCCTGGTCGAATTGCATGGTCAAGTCTTTAAAATCCATGAGAATGGGACCCAAAGTCCTTATCCAGTATGCACCCAACACAATGTCACAACCTCCCATGTCGATAGCAAACATATGGGATTTCAGGTGGTAGTCACCAATTTGGAGACACACATTTTCACAACGCCCTCCACATTTCATGGAACCACCATTGGCAATCATGATTTGGAAATTATTGACGGCATGGATGTAGAAATGAGTTTCTGGGGCAATGTGGCGATGAATAAAATTATGGGTGCTGCCACTATCAACCAGAATAATGACCTTCTGATGCTTGATGTAACCAATTATCTTGAGGGTTTGGGGAGCGGAGAAGCCAGTGAGAGCATTGAGGGAAATGACCGGTTCTACTTCGGGGGGGTCTGAGGGAGGGGTTATGTCAGTGGATTCAGGTGACTTAGACACAAGGGGAGTTTCTACATCCTCTTCCGAAATATCCTTAGAGATGGCCATAAAAATATTTTGTTCTTTACACTTGTGGCCCGAGAAATATTTGTCATCACAGTTATAACAAAGGCCTTTGAGTTGGCATTCAACCATTTCATCCCTGGTTAATTTTTGGATCTTTAGTGGAGTAGAGGGAGTAGTGGCATTTACTGGTTTAGGGCAAGGGATAAAGGAGGGTTTTCAGTTTTGAGAGGATACAACCTATTGTGCTTGTTTATATCTTTTAGTAGCCTCCACCAAACTCTGAGGCTGAGCCATGAGGACATGGGTTCAAATCTCATCCTTGAGGCTGCTGATAAAACACTCTCGGAAAAAGGCATTAGACATGCCCTCTGTTCTAAAAGTCAGGCGCTCAAAGGCAACTATAAAGTATTCCATTGTTCCTAATTGTTTCAACTTTGTCAAACGACCCAAATGGTTGGTGTCAGTGTCAAAGCGTTCATAAAGCTCTACTGCAAAGTGTGTCCAAGCAATATACCCTTGACGAGAAGTTTTTCTCCATTGCCACCATTGCCACTATTCTTGATCTAGATGGAGAGAAACATACCAGATTTTGTCCAAGTCATCTGTAATGCCATATAAAGATAAATAATGTTCCATTTGGGTTACCCAACCAGTGGGGTCCGAGCCATCAAATTTGGTCACATCCACCAGTGGAAGGCGTAGGTCACGTTGAAAGTGATGGTTCTGAAAGTTATTGGAATGAGAGGAATGGTCACCTTCAGGATGCGGAGGTGAGGAAGAGGAAGGGTTATCTGTAGGGATATGCAGTTTGGTGCAGACTGTCGAAAGGACTGATTCAAGCTGGGTGGTGAGGTCTTGTTTGATTTCCTCCATTGAGGACTGCATGGTTGTATTGATGGCTGCAACATGGGCATTGAGTTGTTTCACTTCTTGTTGGGTTTCAATGAGACTAGATTGCAACGTGTTGAAGTGAGCTTCCAAGACTTGGCTATGGGTATGGGCCATGAGGATGGGGGAGCTGAAAAGGAGCGGGCGGGGTCAAAATTTGCCGAAAAATGATATGGATGAATGTGATAAGGGAGAAGAGATGAATCCAATGGAATAGGTCTCAAATAATGGTGAACAAATTTCTAGACTTATTATTATTATTTTTTTTACACCCGTGGAGTTATACTCCGGTCTGAAGAATACTGCAGAGAAGAAATTCCCAAATGCTTAACCAGAAATAAATGTGTATTTTCTTGGCAACCCAAACACAGTTGCATGGCAATAGATCTTTTCTGTTTTAATTTGTTATGTTTCTGTCCCCAAGGGTTAAGTATTCAAGGGTTCTACAGACAAGGGTTTTCCCTGTGCTATAGCTCTCTGATATACATGCAGGGTCCAACAGTAGTACTTGGCCCAATATATCGGCACTAACTAAGGAGGATAGACCATACCCTTAGCTGTACTACCCGACTACCCAGGTACTAGAGAGTATATTCCCGAGTGCTGTTCTCGATGACACTATAGCAGTCAGGCGACCGATCGATTTATCTAAAGAGGGCTTCAAGTAATCTAGGCTGATCACTACACAGGTACTGTCTGATGCGCTACCACTCGAAGGGGTATCAACAGGGGTTACAAGGGTGGCCAACGGATGTGCACTTAAGTACCACTTGTATTTCATGCATGTATGAATCCCTCAATCGTGGGTTTATGTGCGTAACGACAGATCTCTGTGGCTTAAAGACGTCGAAATATGTCTCTACCTTGAAATTTTTTTTAACCCACACTTTCTGCCGAGGAAAGTTCTATGATACCACTTGTAATATACCATATATAAAATGTATGCAGAACATAAATAAAATGCTAGAAATGGTAGATTAACAACAATATAACCAAAACATTCACCACAATAGCATTGAAATGATAAGAGAATAATAACAAAAATAACACTTTGAATCTGAAAGAAATGCTCACGGGCCTCTTTGAGGGGGCAACTTCCAGTTGAGTAGAGCTCTATTACAATAATATCCAAGATAGGGTTCTCATATCCTCAACTCCTATTTATACTGAAAAGAAGCATCTAGAGGAAGATCCTTCTAGAAGCAGAAGCTTCTATTAGGTCTTCTTACATCCGACTTATTCTATTTTATTGAAAGGCATTATTAATATTGACCTTTATTACATCCGAATATATTGTTCTACCTGTCTGTGGGTTAGGACCCTAACAAACAATACACTCATTGCTATGTATTCCCCATATATAATTTTTAAATTATGATCACCAATGGTGTTATGACGTGAAAACACGAAACTATAAATTGGTGAGTATCATCTAAAAAATTGCACGTTTTCTATTGAAATGGGTGGTTGTGATATAAATCTCAAGGCATAATGGTTACGCACTTTGGGACCAATCACAATGGATTTCAAATAATTATACATGAGCTTCATGTAGAAAAGGTAGAAACATACCCTCAAGGGGCTTACATATGGTTCCCATGAAATTGTGACCTTTCATCATATGGATAAGTTTTTGAAGAAAGGCCACTCAAGTGTTATTGCATAGTTCAATGCAATACAAGTAGTCAAAACCACACTACAAGAGATTCATGCTGATTTGCAGCTAGTTTTATCTAAGCATAGATAGGTATTTAAAACACCCCAAGTTTTACCACCTTTACATGGGGAGCATGATCATGGTACTCCCCTCATTATAGGTAGTCAACCACCCAATGTGTGTCCTTATCGACACCATTTTTCATAGAAAAATGAAATTGAAACATCCCAGTAGTAGCCCTTACTCATGACTAGTGGTCATGGTATTAAATAGGGATGACACTATGTGCATGTGTCCTAATTTTTGGGCACTCAATAAGTTTACCATCAAGGAAAAATTTCATATCCCAATTATTGATGACCTCTTGGATGAACTTCGTGGTGCCAATATTTTCACTAAACTTCCTTTATTCTACCTACCACTAGATCATAATGAAAGAGGGATACATCTATAGGACAATTTTTTGTACACATGAAGGTCATTATGAGTTTTTAGTGATGCCTTTTGGACTTTTTAATGCTCTATCAACCATTTGGAGCCTCAAAAACAAGATCTTTCAACCAATGAAATTATGATCTACAACAAAACATGGAAATACCACATAGATCATGTTGATAGATCCTTGAAACTTCTATAGTACCACTAGCTATTTGTAAAATGATCCAAATGTGCTTTTTAGGTTTTAGAGGTTAAATAGTTGGGTCACATTGTAAGTCAGGATAGAGTACAATTTGATCCCATGAAATTCATATCTATGAAATATTGGCCTTGTCCCAAAACCCTAGAGGGCTTGTGTGGATTCTTAGGACTTATAGGTTACTACAGGAAGTTTGTGAAAAATTATGGAAAAATTGTTGCTTCCTTAACCTTGCTACTAAAAGAGAATTCCTTTGTTTGGAATAAGTGCATTGAACATGCCTTCTCAACTTTAAAGGATTACATGTGCTTGAATCTAGTATTAGTAGTACCCAATTTTACTAAGACTTTGTCTTGAAATATGATTCCTCAGGAAGAGGTATTGGCGTGGTATTAATGCAAGAAGGGAACCCAAGGGAATTCACTAGTAAGCAATTATGTGACTAAAATTTGGGTAAATATGTTGGGTTGTTATATTCTTTGCAGTGAAAGTCTAGTTGAGGTGGATCGAATGATGGTCGAATTCAAGGTGGATCAACGACATGTCGAGGGTCGAGGTAGATCGAAAGCAAGTCGAAGGTCGAGGTTAGTCGACTAGGTAAAGTCGAAGTTGAAGTGTTGAGGTGGTTCAACATGGTAAAGGCATAGACAACAAGTAAAAGAGGTCAAACAACAAGAGGTTGATAGGCGAGCATGTGGTGACTGACTGAAGACTGATTGAAGGTCAACTTGTAATCCTGCTTGGAGTTGACTGTAATAGAATTCCGAGATTCACAGGATTTGTAGCCAATGATATGCATGGATCTGTAACCATTTTTGAGCGCCATGTCTTTAGGGTTTTTCCTATTGTAAATTCTATAAAGAGGCGTGTTGTAAGGCCATAAAGGCTAATCCTGAATATTTAGATGATGAATGGCTAATCACCAAGGGTTTGTACTTTAGAGGGTGTTGGTCATGAAGATGTAAGCCAGATTGGTTACAGGTTTTTTCTTACGCAAGAAAGAGGGTATGATGTCGATTATGTCTTAGGTGTAGAACGAGGTTAGACATGTAACCTTTTATTCAGATTGAACAAGACAACAAGAGAGCAAAACGCTCAAGGAATGCTGGTTTTCTCGATTTTCCAAGGCAAAATCTCTGTGTACTATGTAATTGCTTTGTCATTTATGTTCTTGATTAAATTCTTCTTCTCTTCTGCTAGGTTTAGTGTGGAAGTGTATCTAATTTATTTACAAGTGGTATCAGAGTGAATTTAAGCTATGACAAGTGCATATCAGAGTTGTGTTATGATTTGACGTGTGTATCATATTTTGATTTACCAATCTTGAATATGAGAGATAAACCCTAAGTACAGTAAGAGTTGTAAGTCATAAATTATTTTAAAGATTGTGGTAAAGAATGGTGAGTAGTTCAGGAATAGAGATAGAAAAATTCAATGGCCATAATTTTGAGATTTGGAAGCTTAAAATGGAAGATCGTCTTGTAGATCGAGAAAAATGGACAACGGTCTGTCCAGGTACCCAGTTGATAGACATGTCGATGGAAGAATGGGAGAATCTTGAAAGAAGAGAAAGAAGTATGATTCGAATTTGTCTTGTAGATTTGGTAGTGCTGAATGTCTCAGGTGAAGATTCAACAAAGAAATTGTGGGACAAGTTGGGAAGCTTATACTGGTCGAAATATCTAGTAAATTAGTTGTTTCTTTGAAATAAATTGTATCTTCTGAGAATGAGTGATGGAAGTTCAGTGATTGAGCATTTGAATTTGTTTAATACCATTTTAAGCCAGTTATCTTCTGTGGATATTAAAATCATCGAGGAGGAGAAGTGTATAAGCCTATTATGTTCTTTGCCAGACTCCTAGGATAGCTTAGTCATGTATATAGGGAGTAATAAAACCACACTAGCGCTAGAGGACATGGTTGCTTCTCTGCTGTCAGAAGAAATGAGAAGAAATAACATGGAAGGATCAACCAAATATGATTTAGTGGTGAGAGGTCGACCGATTGAAAGAGATAAATGAAAATTCTCTAGTAGAAAGTCTAAGTTGAAGGGTAGATCTAAATCCCTGGTTCAGTTGACAAGAAGATGCTAGAAATGCAGTAAAGTTGGGAATTACAAAAAGGACTGTAATTCAAGGGCGATGGAAGTCAGTATGGGATCCGACGAGAAGCAATCAACTGAGATAAATAAGACCCCATATAAGGGAGGTGATGTGTACCTGGTGTCGACCAATACATAGTTGGATCAAGGTGTTTGTTTGATCGAATAAGGATCATCCTATCATATGACACCACATAGAGAATTGTTCTATGAGTATGAACAATATGATGGAGGTGATGTGTTCTTGGGGGACAAATCAACAACCAAAATTTTCAGACGAGGAAGAGTTCAAATGATAATTTAGGATGGAAGGAAAATAACCCTTCCAGTTGTGCTACACATTCTGGGTTTGGAAAGAATCCTGATATTGTTATCCATGATTTTGGTCGTCATGATGATGAATTGATTGTGGTATAATCAGGCTCTTCATTAGAACTTCTTCCAGAGAAAAGTTACCTTTGTCTCTTTCCAAAAATCACAATTTTGAGGAAGGTTCGCAGGCTACCTATACATTTTCCTGCGAGAATGCATGATTCTCGCAGGCTGCCTTAAGCCAGGGTGCGAGAAGTTTGCACTGTATCTAACTAATAGGGTGAAAACACTTTCTAATGAAAGGAAAAAGATTAATTCTTGAACCTTCTAGAAGGGAATCTTCTAGAATGATGAGATGGCAGTCGAATGGTTATCTGAGTACTGGCTGTCCTGATATTTTGGGATCATTCCTATCCAAGTAACTACTCCATTCTCTCTTATAAATTGATGGGATTCTCATGGAAAAGGTTAGAAGCAAACTAGCAGGATATTTATTGGAGAATTAGTGAATCACTGTGTGAAGGACTGATGCTACAGCAGCCAAGAACTCTAGCAAGGTTATCAAAAGTGGTTGATCTTCTTCATGCATGAGCAAGTGTGTGTGTCAGAGCTAGGAGCCATTGAAAGGAGGTTTGCAACATCAAGGCTCAGGTTGTAAGTCTTACTTTCTATCAATTTAATACAGTAATATGTCCCTTTCCCATAAAGCTAATGTCACTTTATTACATAACTCCTTGATCATATGTATAGATTAACTATTGGATATATTGAGTTGTCTTCACTTCGATTGGTTTGTATTGTTGTGGTCTTGACGACGCAAGAGAATTGGGGAGAAGCTGGAACAATAAAGACCCAAGGAAGTGAATCATAAGGTATGTTCATGATTCTTGCCTCCTAGTTCATTCAATAGTCTAGATCTAGGGAAAGAGTATTATTCTGTCCTGCTTTGTTCTAGATCCGGGTGGATCTAGGGAGATCGGTTTGTGTCCACACTTACGGATTAATCCTGAAACAAAATTGGCGACTCCACTGGGGAACAATCCCATTTTTTGGTGTATTTTTGTATTTTTCTGTGGCCATTTGCTCTAGTTTCATATTTCTCTTGTTTTATCAGTCTCTGAGTCTTCAGGATATCCTGATAGACCTTCTGAGTTCAGAAGATTTTTGAAATTTTACTTCAATTTTCAAATTTTTTGTCATATTCAGGACTTCTCGCACTGTGTTTAACTGCAGCCTGCGAGAACTCATTAGGTTCGCACCCTGCTCATAGGGTTCAGTGCGAGGTGTTCGCACCTTGCTCAAAGGTTGCCTGCGAGAATCATAGCTTCTCGCACTGTGTTACATTCCTTGCCTGCAAACAGTTTATTCAAAATTTTTGAAATTGACTTTTGGTTTTTCCAACTGCTCAAATCAGTTGATTTACCTATTTTGAGCTTACTGGACCATTGATTGATATAGCTTTTGCTTTAGTTTGCATGCTTGAACAGTTTTAGGGTTTCAAGGTTTTTTTTGTCCTTTGTAGCTTGACTTTCTTTTCTTGACTCTTATTGGCAAATTCATTCTCTCTGCTTTCAAGAGCTGAGTGTGTCTGATTGGTTGAGAGTTAAGTGTTTGGTTTTTTCTCATTTGCTTATTGGTTTGAAAGAACATTTTTGTTTGCATTGAGAAGACTAATTGGTTTGCTCTTTGTTTTTGCTTTCGTTGAAAGATTTGATTGGGTTGTTATTTGCTTGTTCATTGATTTGATTTTTGTATTCTCATTGGCATAATGAGAGTTCTTTTTGGAAAGTGAACATAAGTTTTCTTTCAAGAAATTGTTTTTGTCTTTTAGAAAACATTGAAAAATCAAATTTTTGAGATTGTTGAAGTATTGAAAAAGACATATAGAGAATTTTCATTTGATGAATGATTGTTTGCATTGACATTTGAAAGGAAATTGTGCATTACAGTTTGGTTGATTTGGAAAACTTTCTCTCTCTCCCATACATAGAATTCATTGAACGGAAAGTGTTATTTTTCATTTTCATTCTTGCATTGTTTGGGTCAGAGTCATACAACATCAGTTTCACTTCCGTTGCCTTTG
>JZKD02S2267835.1:195288-210939 GCA_000966675.3 Picea glauca | reverse complement strand
AGAGAGAGAGAGAGAGAGAGAGAGAGTAACATGCAGACAGGGGGAGCCATTGTCACAGGGGGAGCATGTGCATAAGTATTTTCATGCCTAAGTGTTGCCATCAATGTCAAAGGGGGAGATTGTTGATAGTTCGGTTGTGATTGATGTAAACCCTTGCAGAAGCCCCAATGATGTGGTTTTGGTACCCAAATTTGTTTAAGGAATGCATACAAGAAACTCATAGATGGATATTACTTGTCATACCATTTCTGGTGAGATGTGGAACACCACGTGGTTCCTCATGGTTAGGGAGATATAGCCTTGTAAACTTGGAATCCCCAAAGAGTGGTCAATAAGCCCCTAGTTGGTTACACGTCTTAGTCAAAGGGTAAAATGGTTGCAACAAGAAATCCCTAAAGGAGAGAGGTTACTATGAAAAAGTATATAAACACCTCAAGGAGTCATTCACAAGAATACACTCGCACACTCATTCATTGATTATCTATATTGTGAACTAGTGATATTTTTCTAAGGTTGTGATGGAATTTTTCTGAGGTAGCAAATGAGGGTTGAAGGTGAAAGTATTAGGGTTGTAGAAAACCCTAGTTTTTGAGGTATCCATGAGTTGTAGGTTAGCATGGCACAGATGTATGTGGGTTGTAGTGGAGGAAAGCATAGATATCCGTAGGATGTAGAAGAGAAAGTCACATATTTGTGAAAATCTTATGAAACATAGAGTAGATGTTGGTACTAGGTCTCTAAAGGTCCAAAGAAAGTCTACATGTCAACATCTCATAGTTCCAAGTCAACTACAAAGGTATAAATATGGTTGTATACTTGTTTTGATGGTTACTTCTTGTCATGATATGGTGTATGCTTGATGCATACTTGGTATGGTTGGTTTGGTATTTGGATATGGTATATCTTAGTTGCTTGGATGAGTGAGGAACACTCTTATATCTGGTTCAACACATGACATGGTTCTTATAGTTCTTATCTTTGAGTTGATTGTATATGGTTGAGGCATATTCATGTTGTATGGTTGCATATGCATGAGGGGCATGCATTGGTTCTTTGAGATAATTCATTGATGATATGGTACAAATATGCATATGGTATATGGTATAGGTTACACATGGTTGATGCTCTAGTTAATGATTCACTATTATTTATTGATGTATCTTTGGTTCATGATTGATGCATGGGATAGCATGTATTTGGGTATACAGTTGATGCATGGAATGGTACATGTGTTAGTTGGTTGATGAGACAATGACAGTGATAGAGTGACAGTGACAGAGACAAAGTGATAGTGACAGAGGCAAAGTGACATAGTCAAGTGATAGAGACAGTGGTAGTGACAGTGATAGAGTTTGTGATAATGATAATTGGTCTACACTTATACTTCAGGGTGGTAGGATGGGGCAAGGATAGGTGGTTGTAGCCACCTTTCGATTGAAGCTGGAGAACTAATGGGGTTGTAGCCTCCTTCTGGTTGGAGCCAGAGAATTCAAGGAGTTGTAGCTTCCTTTAGGTTGGAGCCTGAGAATAGGGGGTTGGATCCTCCTTCCAGTTGTAGCTAGAGAATCAGGAATTTGGTGCTTCCTTGAATTTGGTGTTTGACTAAGAAAGTCATCTAAGGGGTCAACTAAAGGGTCGATTAGGTTGTCAACTCGTAATTCAGGTTGACCTAGGAAGTCAACTGATGCACATGTCCAAGTAGAATTCAAGGAGTTTTTTATGCCACCTAGATTTAATAAAAGTTAAAAAAAAACCGACATGGACTTATGGTATTGAGTTTATGAATTTGGATATCACGGGGATACACCAAAAATGCAAATATCCTTTGGGATTCGATGATGCAAGAGGAAATTTAAAGATTCTTCACCAACTTTAGTGCAATTTTAGGGAGAAATTTCCTAGCGCCCACCTAAAGGAAATACTAGGATCTATAATGAGAGTTACATTACTAGAGACTAATGACCTCATAGGTAACCACTCTCATCCTCTTGAAGAAACAATGATCCCTTCCTATCTTTTGATGAGCCACCAGATTGGGAAAAAATTAAAGGGGACCCATATGGACAAATGGCCATGTTGATGGGTCAACAAAATGTTATTTTGATAATGGTTCACCACTTTTTATAGGAAAAAAACTATGTCCTTCCACATGATATCCATTCACATCCATATTACATGCATTCATTATTGCATCTATTCTAGATTAGTAGTTGTGAACTGATTTCTTAGGGTTATGTTATCTTTCATGGATGATAAACCGTTTGTTTGATTAAAGAATGAGGGGGCATAAAATCATACTATATTGACTTTTCACATAATTTAATTTGTTGTTCAAATATATGTTTTGAGGACATTGACATACAGATTCTTTGAGTGAAAAGGAGAAAGAGGAATGATACTGATCCTCTAATAAGAAAAGGAATAACATAATGGATCCCATTCCTAGAATGCATTCTCTATTGTTTGATGATGATGGCATCCTTGAATCCAATCCTGTTAAGCACCAAGAGGGATCAGATCCACTATAGAAACACTGAATACAATGCACTATACTAAGAGTAATGGAGTGAACAACTTAGTTAAATATTATCAACWTAGACAAACAYTGCAATATATGTAGTATAATGAAGTCAATGTAMTTGGGATTCTAGGRGATTACCCCAACCTTTTGGTTTTGACTTSATTAGGTTGGAATTTTGAGCTCATGTGACCTTTTRTTGTGGATTYTTAGGTGGAATAAAATCTAGAGAAGTGAGACTTACATGATCAYCAAGTTCAAATTCTCTCCATTTGGGCCTTTGCAGTTGGAGATGTGGGAATCATGTGAGCTTTTGCTTCATGATTCTAGTTCTATAASCTTGTGATTTGGAATTCATGCCAGCCTTTRAATTTAATTCATTTTTTGTGATCACAATTAAACCATCTAACTRATTAGTTATTTGCTACCTCACTACTAAATTATTTTATTGAACATAATGATTTYCCCATAATTCTATCTAATCAATCAATCAATCATTTGAAAAWAATGAAAAAAATGTCTTTTTATTTTTATATTTATTTTTATGTTGACTTTATCCATTGTAAAAACACTTAAATCAATAAAAAAAGAAATAATCAAATTCATTCACTCTACAAACATKGTTTTGTAATCAATGCACTATACTATGAAYAATRGAGAAAACAACTTCTTTAAAAATTACYACCTTAATGAATWTTGAAACCTATGCAATATAACATAATTAGGGTACTTGGGATTTCATGAGACTACCCAAACCTTTTGGTTAACATAATTAGGGTACTTGGGATTTCATGAGACTACCCAAACCTTTTGGTTAACATAATTAGGGTACTTGGGATTTCATGAGACTACCCAAACCTTTTGGTTTTGACCTAATTAAATTGGAATTTTGAATTCATTKGAYCTAYTGTTGTGGATTCTTAGGCATAGAGGMYTAGAAAAAACTAGAAAAGWGGGATTTATATGACCACTTAGTTCAAATGSTCAACATATGGGCCTTAGCCATKGGAGATGTGTGAATTATGTAATCTTTTCCTTTGTAATTATAGTTCTATTAACTTGACATTCAAAATCAACACATTTTAAGRCCCATTTTAATGATCCTRGATGCATACCTAATACTCGATCTAGGCTAGAATACTTAAATAAATAGATTTGATATGCATGCCCAAYACTGGATCATGGTACATGCCCAATACCACATCAAGTGAAATTTTGCATTTAATTCTTTTTCTATGATCACAATCATATCATARACATTTAATTGATTAATYATTAACTCAYTATTACTTAGCTACTAAATTCTGATATTAAACACATCTAGACAATASACAATAGTAGCAAATTACTACCTCACTACTAAATTCTGATTCCATGGTTTATACACCATTTTAWGGTTTATACACCATTTTAGATGTTGTAAAAATCTAAATTATGATTCCACTACTAAATTCTGATTCCATGGTTTATACACCATTTTAGATGTTGTAAAAATCTAAATTCTGATTCCATGGTTTATACACCATTTTARAAGCYATAAAAAGTAATGTATAAAGTAATGTATAGACAATAAAAAAAGTAATGTATAAACCCTTGGATCTGAATTTACTATCCTATCCAATTCACTGAACTATACACTCTTCTCCTCCTCAACTGTCTACTATACACTCTYCTCCTCCTCAACAAAAAGTAATGTATAGACMGTAAAAAAGTAATGTATAAACCCTTGGATCTGAATYCACTATCCTATCCAATTCACTGAACTATACACTCTTCTCCTCCTCAACTGTCTACTATACACTCTTCTCCTCCYCAACTGTCTAGCARGGTGGATATTGCTAGCATCAAAATTACAAGAGAATTACTAAATAACTTTAGGTCTCCCTWTGGTGGAGTAAAGGTAACCATTGTATTATTTYCATATAAAAATATATCTCTATCCATTTCGATATCTAGCTGCATTTTTTTTCKKGACAGTGATTACAGCCATGTTTATTTCCAAATGACTAGAAAAAACATCAAAACTTGACAGAGAAGACCAACGACTTCCACCCCTTGACTTGCTTACTCCTCTGCAACACAATCCATGGAGCACAGAGACCAAATTTTTGTACAGAAAAAACAACTCACTGCAACACAATCCAACAGAGGCCAATCTTGGTACAGAAAAAACAACTTATTGCAACACAATCCATGGAGCACAGAGACCAATCTTGGTATATGAAAAAGAACTCACTGGAATACAATCCATGGAGCACAGAGACCAATCTTAGTACAGAAAAAACAACTCACTGCTACACAATCCATGGACCACAGAGACCAATCTTGGTACAGAAAAAACAACTCACAGCGCTATGAGTAAATATACTGGCAAGGTTGCAACCAAATATCCCAGTTCAGGACAGTGAGCACACCTATTCCTGGCTAGAGAAGACAAAAAATCGCGTGGGAGGTCACCGACCAAGAAGCGAACGGTGTGAGAAAACCGGTATCTAATGAATGAATTATTCAAAAACAGTAGGTGACTTTTTTTTTCATATAAATTTATTGTTCCTACAATATAAAGAGGCTAAGTGTATCAAGCATATCGAGACAATGAGCAGAATTCTTCCGGAAAACAGATTCCTGAGTGTCCAAGCCACTTTTCAAAAAGGAAATTGCTGTGCGGCTGGAAAACAAATTGCTTAGAAACTGTTAATTACACGATACATTGATCTCTTTGCAGCAACAACTCTTATAGCACAGAGAACAGAACGGACGTCACTTACCCAAGGCAACACATTTCAATGATTTCCAAAGAACCAGTGCACGCGATTAAACAAAAATGTCAGAGACCTAGAAATGGTTAATGTGAATCTCCACTCTAAAATTGTAGAAATACTTGCAAAGATATGGTTAAAGTGCTTTATCTACTTTAGGTTATTCTTGTATGGCCTCGAGAATATTGGAGTCAGCCTTGAGTAGAACTAGTCCAATCCTCTTATTGAAGTATCCAGGGTTGTTTGCACTGCTACCAATCGTAATAGTGCTCAACTATCTTTGATATTAAATATCAAATCTAAGATTTACTCATACCACTTTCATTCACTTTGTTTTTGCAAGATTATTTTTTCAAATTTGTTGATAAAAACATATAAAATTAATATTGAAGTCAGTGGTTCATTAAATGTATTCAATCTATTGCTTTAAATTAAATGTAWTYGTCTAGGGAGRAGGTAGGAAAGGGCTTGCTTCCATTAGCACATGGTAAKAATGGAAATAATGACATGCCCTAAGGAGGATGGGATAAGGTAGGGGTGAGGATGAWTCAAAGGTATAAYCATTCAAAATATTTATAATACAAGAAKGAAAGGATAATGGGTAAACATAAAAGGGAAAACAAGAAGCTTCTTATAGGGTGAGATAGGGTAGAAAAAAGGACAGTGCCTTGAGTGASGAACCCCAGGTAACAAGCCAAGTATATATTAGGGATAAGGTTGGAGAAGGAGAAGGAAGCACAAAAAAACCTTCATGTATAGGGTGAGATAGGGTAGAAAAAATGACAGTGCCTTGAGTGASGAACCCCAGGTAAYAAGYCAAGKATATATTAGGGATAAGGTTGGAGAAGGAGAAGGAAGCACRAAAAAACCTTCATRTATGAGGGGAGTAGTCATAGGAGAAARTAATTCCTWAATAAAAGGTAGGATGTAAAAAGAACTCTYAGGTAATRAAGGGTACAAAGGAACATAAAGGTTCYAAGGCAAGGGACATTTAACATTGTGAGGGATTATAAGAGGAGAGCTAGGCATAARGGMTATCTTAGTTACTAACCACCTGGCATAGCTAAAGTATGTCAAGGAAGGTTCATAGCCTCGGTTTGAAGTAGTAAGAGGACTAGGTTTATGTATCCAATCATTTAAGTATAAGTGTCAAGGGACATATCACCCCAATTTTTTGTTGGACAGGGTTGTCCAATAATTTCAATTCAAGTTTTGAGGTAAACATGTCACATTGAGATGTTAATAAATGTCTAGGTTAAGGCTGTTTAGTGTCAATTTTGGAATTTCTAGTGCTTCAATGGGTAGGCTTATCAACATCTTTATTTTTAAGAGCATGAGAGTGTTCCAAGTTATGAGTGTTTTTCTCATGGTACTTGTTAGTTCAATTTAAGAGCTAGATCCACTTTGGTCTCCAATGAGGGATTTGTTGTAGTCTAGATGTCGTCATTTTGAATCCCCACAAAGGGGAACGTCTCACCCAAAGTGCCATGACAAGACATAAAAGGTTGTGTGAGGATTTCAGCAATATGACTACCACAATAATTTTCCCATCATAAACACTAAGATCATACATAGAACATTAATGCATGCATCTTAACATCACACCAAAAACTTCAATTAAAGTACTAACTATGAAACAATACCATTCATATTGTATCTCATCTATGCCCAAAGCCACAACAAATCATGTATTTAGAGAACCATCATTATACATAACAAACAACATAAGTAAAATAAATCATCACAATATAACATAACCAAAATTAGAAATTGAAAAGGGGGTCTCATTCCTATCATTCATAGCAAGATCCAATACATCATTACATAACATGCCTTCATTCACCAAACCACAATATGAAGGAGTATCCAAAACATGAATCAATATTCCTTAATCTCTACTCAACTCCTATAAACTCAACTACCAACTAATAACCAATTCATAATAGGCCAAGGCCTTTACATCTATACAATCACACCATTAGGCAGGAGAAATCATTCAAATTCAAAAACCCTATTAGCCTACTTTCAATTTTACTTTTATGAACTAGTTGATAACTTAAACATTTTCTAGGTATCTTTAATATTCCATCACTCTATGCCTTGGTCACCTAAAATTATGCTTGGTATCCTAGTTCCAATATCCTATGTTCTTTGATGCATTTTATTGCTAGTAGCAATCTTCAGCCTTGGTGGCACAACTTTATATTTACCTATTTGTTGAGCCGAAGCCATCATGTCTTCCATTAAAAAAGGGCCTAACAAGCCTTCACTACACCTGTTGACTCTCCCTCAAGTCAACTCTGGCTTGTTTCCCCAAATAGAGGGCCCAACTGTAAGGTACCGAAAGGAAATATGCAGAGTAGTAGAAAAATTGTTATCACAATAATTATTAGAAAGAAACAAAATAGTAAGCACAATGACATGATAGATCCAAAAGATGATACTTTTATTATATTGAGAGAAAATTACACTTGCCTCTTTGAGGGGGAAACCTCCAACAAAGAAGAGATCGAGTACAAATGATTTCACAAGACAACCTTTTCCATTCTTTCTACCCCTATTTATACTATTTCTATCTTCTTGAGAACATTATAAAGGAAGCCATTTATAGAGGAAAATACTTATATTAGGTATCCTTACATTAGACGTGTTCACATTATTACATATTCCTTATTTACTAATGATAACATTTATTACATAGAAAAACATATTATTCTATCTACTTGAGGGGATATGGAGGTTAGGACCCTAACATGCCCTCCCCCTTAACGAACAACCTCGTCCTCAAGGATTGAGATGGGGGAACTGTTGCATAATGGTGGATATATCCCATGTGGAATACTCTAGTTGTGTATCCTTCCATTGTACTAAAACTTCCTGAATTGTGCATTGATCGATATGATGCTTGCGTTGGGACAAGAATGATTGTGGATTCAACCAAATGGAACCTTCTTCATCCAATTCAAGGAGACTAGTTTGAATTTGGCACTTGGTTCCAATCACTTTCTTTAAGCAAGAAACATGAAAAAATAGATGGAGCTTAGAGTGAATGGGAAGGGATAACTTGTAATCCATGGGCCCTATGCACTTGAGGATTGTATAAGGGCCATAAAAATTTGGAGCAAGTTTCTGAAGGTGATCGTATTTGAGGGAAGTTTGCTTCTAAGGTTGTAGATGAAGAAACACCTGATCCCCAGCACTAAAATGGCTTTGAGAATGACACTGATTAGCTTGTTGCTTCATTTAATTTTGAGCCATGACCAAATTCTCTTTGAGGATACGTAGAATTCCATATCATATTGTGAGGGTTCTTTCCACCTCTTGGACCTTGGAGACATTGGGTAGGTAATATAATACAGAGGGTGGATTTTGACCATAGATTGACTCAAAGGGATTCATACGAGTAGCACCATGGTAATATCTATTATACCACCATTCAGCTAGTGGTAACCACTGAACCCATTGAGATTATTGTTCAGACACAAAGCATCATAAATATGCTTCCAAGCACTTATTGAAAACTTCAGTTTGACTGTGAGTCTAGGGATGATAGGTAGTGATGAGATGCAATTGAGTGCCTTGGATCATGAGCAATTCTTTCTAGAAGTTTCTTGTGAAAGTTGGATCACGGTCGAAGACAATAGAGTGCGGCATTCCGTGGAGTTTGAAGATATTGTCCATGAAATATTGAGCCATTATGGAGGATTTGAATGGGTGTTGGAGGGCACATAAATGAGCATATTTGGAAAGGAGATTAACCACAACCATGATGAATGATTTATTTCCATATTAGGGTAATATGACTATGAATTCCATAGATATACCAGTCCATATATATGGAAAAATAGGGAGAGGTTGTAATGTACCTGAAGTTTTAATCGTTTCTCCCTTGTTGCATTGGAAATTATCACATTTGGCCATAAAAGTACGTATGTCCTACTTCATTCCTCCTCATAAAAGGAACTTTTGATCCATTCACATGTTTTTTGAAATCTTGAATGCCCTACTATTGGTGAATAATGAAGTTCATAGAGCACAATGGATTTAAAGTGGGATTGTTTTCTCAAATACATGCGGCCTTTATAGAGAAGCTCCTCATTTTTCCAAGAGTATCCTAGAGATGCATTGGTGTCTTTTTTCAATTGTTCGATCAAGATAGAAAGTCCAATATCTTGGAACCATTCTTGGTGGACTGCCTTTAACAAATCATATATAATGAAGAAGAGTGAAAAGAGGGACCCTTCTTCTTCACATTTCCTGGAAAGAGCATTAGTGACCACATTCTCTTTTCCCTTGCTGCAAATGATATCATAATCATGGAAAAAAATTTTGGTCAACCATTTCTGTTTCTCAGGGAATGAAAGTATTCATTCCAAAAAATATTTGAGGCTATGTGATCAATTTTAATTTGGAAGTGTTTCCCAAGCAAGTAAGGATGCCAGATATATACCACATGCAAAATAACCAACATTTATTTTTCATAGTTGGATTTGTCCAAGTGTCTCTGAGAAAGTTGTTTACTAGTGAAGGCCAATGGTCTACCTTTTTTCATGAGAACTACCCTAATTCCTTTCCCATAAGCATCACACTCCAAAAAAAAAAGTATTTGTGAAGTTGAGCAGGGGGAGAATTGGATTTGTACACATAGCTTCTTTCAAATATTGGAAGGATTGATTAGTGTTGGCTTAAATGGTCTGCACATGGGTTGTAAGACCCAAGGTTCGGTTTAATTATGACCAACAAACCCACAAGACACCGACCCTTTTGGCATCACCTTCTTGCGCAGATGAAGTCTCACCTGAGGTATCTATTGGGACTGCAAGAACCAGGATTTTGCAGTAGTAAGGGAAAGGGAGGCAGATACTCGAGTCATTGTTTCTTCTTCTAGCTTATGCATGTTCTCTATTATTACAAAGATTCTCACAATCATTCATGAATATTGCACCATAATCAGTCCACAAACTAATTCTAGTCTACGAAGTATAGAAGCATCATTCATAAAATCCCATAGACAAGTAAAGAACACACAAAACCAATTTATCTCTAAACTCTCTCTTTATTTATCTTTATTCTTACCAACTGACTATTACATTCACGACTCTTGCACAATATTCAACCTCACCGCTCAGTCTCTCTCTCTCCCAACCTGTTACATATTTATACCCAAAATCCAGGGCTTAAATCGCTATTCCATCTATCCAAAAAATATCCCATTACAATGCATGGCATGGCCAACTTCAGTTAATTAGCTGTTTGCTTTCTTTTGATTTTTGCTCTTTATGCAAATTTTCTATTGTTCTTCTATTTTTGGAATGTTGCATTGTCATCCTTCATGCTTTATTCTCTCTCTCACTTGCTTTATTCTTTTGTATGTGTGTTGTCTTCCTCTTGCGTGCTTACGTTCTTCTGCGCACTTTCTTTATTCTACATATTTTATTCCTTCTATGCATTTTCTTTATAGTTAGGTTTTTCTACTAAATTGAATCCAACAATGCCTGTCCAACAGGCCCCCAAAACTCACCTGTGGCTCGTCCCGATCCACTCAGGCCTGTTTCCTGTTCTTCCACGCTACAATGAATTGTTGAGCGGTAACCTTAGCAACCTCTACCTCTGTGACAACTGTGACCTCCTACAATGTTATCTCTTCTATGGCTTGCGCGGTCAAGTCCGTGAGTTTGTTCTATGTTTCCATCGTGGCTTCTTTGACCTTCCCTTGTATAGTGGCCAATGCTCCAATAATCCTTACTTCTTCTTCCTACTTGGGTCCTAGTCTATGCTAAAGTACCTTATGCTAGTCCCTAGTTTCCCCACTTTGACATGTGCCCGTTGCTGAGCCAAAATGGCTTCCATTCACTTGACTGGTGGAAATGTAGTTGCCTTTTATGCTACCTCATTCACCTGTTCTTTAAATTATTGTAGTTTGGCCTCTACGACCTTCATGTCTGGGTCGCTCATGAGCTCTTTCCACACTTTCACACTCTCTTCGCAAATTTTTTCAAATTCTTAGATTCAAATTTCTTTATCTTGACAACTGGTGTTGTTGCCGTCTTTAGTCTACCTTCACGCACATCAGGTGGCATTCTGGGCATGCTCTTCAGTTGTAGATCCTGGATCTACTCCCTGAATTCCTTCATGACTTCACCAATTTTCAACAACTTTTCCTCCATAGTGGCCTCTATGACTAGGGGAACTTCTGGTACTCCCTTGTATAAATTCTGGAAAACGACTTGCATAGTCTGCACCATAGCTTCAACTTCCTCCTTTTCCTCTATTTCTTTCAGGTCCCTTTCCTTTTGTTGATATTATGGTAGCTTCGTGAGGTATGAACCTCTATTGTGACCTATGACAGATTAGAATATTTCGGAAGGAAGCAAAGAAGTAAAGGAAACCCTAGACGAGATGTCAGCTGCAGAAATATAATTAATATGAATTAATTAGTACCCATAAGGAGAAGTCGGCCCCAGTAAGTCCCCCAAACCACTATAAATACAGGGTGCCAATTCTCATTATTCACACTTCTCAGAATTGCAGAGAGTAGTTTCTGTGCACTGCAGTTGGCGGTTTTGTGCGCAAGTTTTTGGGGAAGGTGTTGCGCCAGTTTCTGGGAGGGACTATTTGATCATCTTGGTTTCTATTCTTGCTTGGTACATTAGCCTTTCTTGGCTATTGATTGCTACCAGTATTCTTCTCTGTCAAGGTCAAGGTGCTCAGAGGGTGGCTTCGATCTATGGTTGGGTGACAAGGGTATTGTCAATGGTAAAACGAGCACAATCCTTCATATTCTAACAGGTTATGGGTCCGCACCTCCTTCATTCAGTCTAAACCCTGGAAGGAAGCATAAATGCTAGGGTATTGAGCTCACTGAGGAACTGCGGCTAGGGTTACTAGCATGAGCAACTTCCAAAGACACTACCGCTAGGGTTACTAGCAGAATCAATTGTAGAAACCCTAACCTTAGATCCAACACCTTGCAATGGAGCATCTCGCTCAAAATGAAGATATTCATATGCGCCCTAACTCAACACACCTTTTGGCTCTCTCAAAAGACAGAAATGAGAAAGTTTAAGTTTTGGATCAAGGCATGAACAATTACCAGTCAACCGAAGACATGTGTGAAATAATCAGTCTTTTACACTACTCAACACTTACTGGAACGATTGAAGATGACATGTGGATAATAGACAGTGGAGCTTCTAGGCACATGATGGGAGATCAAGATAGACTCTCAAATCTAAATGAGAAGAAGACCTCATACAAGGTAGAGATTGGAGACAAAACCACTTACCCCGTGGAAGGATTTGGACAAGCCGCCATCAAAATGAAAACATGTAATTACGTTCACTTAAGCAATGTTTTATATGTACCTGGTTTAGAAAATAATCTTGTATCAATATATTTCCTAGAAGACAAGGGAAGCAAAATAGCTTTCGTGGATGGAAAAGTGTTACCATGGCATAAAGACTCCAGCATAGAGAATGCTAGGGTTATCAGAAGTCGTGAAGGAAATTTGTATAGACTACTAGAACAACATGAAGAAGCTCTTATACATGACGAAGTCAACCCTAATGAACTATGGCACAAAAGGTACACTCATATTAATTATCAAGCATTACCCTTTCTCAAAAGAATGGTTGAAGGAATACTGGAGTTGCAGTCTACACACGAAGGAATCTGCAAAGGATGTGCCGTTGGGAAGAATATCAAGAACCCATTCCCAAGCAACAATACCAGATCTAAGGAGATTCTAGATCTAATACACTCAGATGTTTGCGGTCTGATGCCAACAAAATATCTAGGAGGATCTTCTTACTACGTAATCTTCATAGATGGCTATTCAAGAAAGACTTGGCTATACCTACTAAAGACAAAAGACGAAGTATTCAACAAGTTTCAAGAGTTCAATGAAGAAATAGAAAACCTCACAAATAAGAATATCAAGACGCTAAGAATCGATAATGGTGTTGAATACACATCAAAGGAATTTGTTGCATTCTTAAAATTGGCAAGAATTAGGAGGGAGTTGACTATTCCTCATAATCCTCAAAAAAATGGTGTAGCAAAAAGAAATAACAGATCCATTGAAGAAACCATAAAAGCCTTACTAAATGATCAAGGTCTATCCATGTTCTTATGGGGAGAAGCAACAATCACAACAATATATGTTCAGAACAGAAGTCCTCATTGTATATTGAAGAACATGACACCAGAAGAAGCTTTCTCAGGTAAGAAACCTAATGTGGAAAATCTAAGAATATTTGGATGTCCTGTTTACTCCCACATTCCCAAGGACAAGAGGAATAAACTAGAACCTTCAGGAAAGAAAGGGATATTCATGGGATATAGTGATTCATCCAAGGCTTACATAATATATATTCTTGAACAACACAATATCGAGGTTAGTAGAGACGTAACGTTCAATGAAAGGATGGCCTTCAGGAAATCCATCGAAGAAAATATAGAAGAAGAAGAGATTGAAGAACTTAACGAAGAAAGCACAAAAAATGTAAATGATGAAAAGGAACTAACTGATCATCCTATGGAGCCATGTGAAAACATTGATTCAGATATCGTACCTAAGACCAAGAAAAGACCAGCTTGGCTTGAAGCCACCTTACAAGACACAGAAAGACTCAAGGTTCCAGAAGGAACATTCAGAAAGAGTAAAATACCTAAAATATTCTCAAGTTATGAAACATACATGACGAAGCTTCTAGATGAAGAACCTACCACATTTGAAGAAGCAGTTCAAAAGGAAGAATGGAAAGAAGCTATGACGGAAGAGAATCAATCCATTATGAAAAATGAGGTATGGGAAATCGTACCAAGACCTAAAGAAAAATTAGTGGTAACTTCAAAATGGGTGTACAAGATCAAACATGCAGCAGACGAAAGCGTGGATAAATACAAGGCAAGATTCATAGCTAGAGGGTTCTCCTAGAAGGAGGGAGAAGATTATGATGAAACATTTGCTCTGGTGGTTAGATATACTTCCATCAGAGCTATCATATCTCTTGCCGCTTCCATGGGATGGAACTTACACCAGATGGATGTAAAGACAACTTTCCTCAATGGAGCTATTGAAGAAGAAGTATATATTGAACAACCTCAAGGGTTTGAGGTACATTCTAGAGACACTCACGTTTGCAGATTGAAGAAAGCTCTATATGGACTCAAGCAAGCTCTAAGGGCTTGGTATGCTAGAATGGACAACTATCTAATGAGACTTGGTTTCTCCAAGAGTCATACATATCCAAACCTTTAATATAAATTCGTGGACAATGCACTTGTAATCCTACTACTATATGTTGACGATCTATTCATAACAGTTGAAGAGTCTCTCATTATTCAGTGCAAGAAGGAATTAAATTCTAAATTTGAAATGAAGATCTAGGTCTCATGCACTGTTACTTGGGACTAGAAGTATGGCAGAAGTGTGGTGAAGTAGTCCTTGGACAAGGAAAGTACGCAATAAAAATCCTTCAGAAATTTAGAATGATGGATTGTAAGTCCATGGACACTCCTATGCATGCGGATATAAGAAAAGTGAAAGTTCCAAATTCTGATCCAGTAGATCCATCTCTATATCGACAACTAATTGGGTCATTGATGTATTTGGTAAATACTCGACCATACATTTGCTTTTCTGTGAATACACTAAGCCAATTCCAAGTGGAACCAAGACATGAGCATTGGATAGCTGCAAAGAATGTATTAAGATATATTCATGGAACAATAAACTATGGTTTGAGATATACTGCATCCAACAATATACAACTTCATGGATTCACACTCTGATTGGGCAGGAAGTGCAGAAGACAAAAAGAGCACTTCAGGTATGTGTTTCAGATTGGGCTCTGCTATGATATCTTGGGGCAGCAGGAAACAAAAGTTTGTCACACTTAGCATAGTAGAAGAAAAGTATATGGAAACATGTGAAGCATGCACTGAAGCAATATGGTTAGGGAAGTTAATCTCCAATTTATTTGATCAGATTCCAGAATTGACCATAATATATTGTGATAATCAGAGTTGTATAAGATTATCAGAACAACCCGTGTTTCATGAAAGGTCGAAACACATTGAGATCAAATATTACTTTATTCGAGATAAATTCCAGGAAGGAGAGGTAAAGCTCGAGTATATCCCCACTGACGAGAAGACAATAGACATTCTGACAAAACCTCTATCCAGGATAAAGTTTGCATATTTTTGAGAGAAGATGGGGATCGTGGAAATAACTCCCTTAGCTGTAAGGGAAAACTCTCCAGGTTAGGAGGGAGAACTAAAATATTATTGAAAAACATTGTTGAAAAATATTATTGAAACATTTATCTTTGTGATTGAAAAATAGTCCAGATTGGACATATTCTTTCC
>JZKD02S2267835.1:183152-195278 GCA_000966675.3 Picea glauca | reverse complement strand
TATACATTCTCTCCAGAGTGCACTTTGATTAGTGTAGGAGGAATGGCCCAGGGTGGGGAATGGTCCAGGCTCAACAATCAGGGACATGCATTCCTTAGGGTTTATACATTCTCTCTGGGGTGCACTTTGATTAGTGTAGGAAGAATGGCCCAGGGTGGGGAATGGTCCAGGTTCAAAAGACATGACAATTATTCTTCCTTGTTTGAGAAGAATAGTCTAGATATCTCATTGTTCTACTCTGAGGGAAGATATTCTTTCATATCTCACAAACATGAGTGAAAGATTGGCCCAGATGATTCAGTTTATTTTAACAATATTTTTCTGTGCAGGTTGGCATCAGATGATTGTTATGGAGACTGCCTGTCTCCAGACAATCGAGATATACTACTGTGGTGGATTTGTTCCACTGTTTGTGACTATGTGTCACAGTTTGAGTAGTTACGTACTACCTTGAATAAACACAGGTGTGTTCTATCAATTGATATTGTACCAGTTGTCATAGGAGATTATCCACTTGGATAATAATGACAGTGCTCGTGATACTACCAGTTGAATGGTCTGTTTGTTCTCAAGACCATACCTCCCTAGCTAGAAGGGAGTGTTGATATTATGGTAGCTTCGGTAGGTATGAACCTCTATTGTGACCTATCAAAAGATTAGAATATTCTGGAAGGAAGCAAAGAAGTAAAGGAAACCCTAGACGAGATGTTGGCTGCATAAATATAATTAATATGAATTAATTAGTACCCAGAAGGAGAAGTCGTCCCCAGTAAGTCTGCCAGACCACTATAAATATAGGGAACCGATTCTCATTATTCACACTTCTCAGAATTACAGAGAGTAGTTTCTAGGAACTGCAGTTGGCAGTTTTGTGCGCAAGTTTCTGTGGAAGGTGTTGCGCCAGTTTCTGGGTGGGACTATCTGATCAACTTGGTTTATATTCTTGCTTGGTGCATTAGCCTTGCTTGGCTATTGATTGCTACCAATATTCTTCTCTGTCAAGGTCAAGGTGCTCAGAGGGTGGCTTCAACCTATGGTTGGGTGACAAGGGTATTTTCAATGGTAAAACGAGCACAATCCTTCATATTCTAACACCTTTTCCCCCTCGTTATTCTTGAGAACTTCCTCTATGCAACCTCCAATGTCCTTCTTTTGTTGAAGGGCTATCTCATAATGTGCCTGCACTTGGGCACTTTCATCCCTCGGTATGTGAAAGTCTTAATGCACCGCGTCCCCTCTATGCTTTATTTCCCGCACCAATTTTGCTTGTAAGTATTGTACTCTTTGGATGGGTAGTATAGATACAACTATACCAAGTTGGTCCAATGCCTTAATTTGTTCCTTCAATTCGATTGCTGGAAACTCTAGTGCAACTGCCTCAATCTATATGGTTGTATGCTCCCCTAAGAGTTGTGTTAGGGACGTCTGCGCATTGGCCATTTCTTCCCTTGGTATTGTAGATGGTCTATCCCCTAACCTATGGCATTTCACGACACCTACTATTTCTAGGAGCTGCTGAAGGATTCCCATATGATCCTGGACCTTGTTTTGTTGGTCCTCATGCTTCGTTGCATCTTCCTCCCATAGTTCCTCGATGGAATCCCAGATTAGGTACCCAATACGATCCATATCATCATCAATTAAAATATAAAAAGGGGTCTGCCACTCCGCCTTAACTTTCTTCCGCACCCCTTATGTCTATTTTGTTTGCTTATATTTTCTTTTGAGTCCCGCTTCAGGGACTTTAGATTGGCCAGGACACTTTCCTACACCATTTGTTTGATCCTCTTCTTCCTCATTGTTTCTTTGGTATTCTCCCTCTTCTGAGGGTCTTGACTTGTCTACTGTATTCTTCCACTCATCCTCCCAACCATTTATTATTAAGCACACGTCTTCTAGTGTCAATCTGTAACTGGTCAAAAACCATTGCTGTGTAGGATCCTTCTTGGCTTGCACATACAGATGGTGCATGTCGGCTCTGAACCACATGATATCCTTGAATGCGATGAATGATTCCTCTGGTATGCGTAGTGTGGTCTCCACTACCTTAGTAATGAGATGCAAATAGGAATACAAAGTGGCATTATTTTCATTCCCCCATCTCTTGATTGTTGAGTGCCACAAGTTGGCATATCTAGTAGCTAAAGTGCTGTGACCTGAAGCATGCATGCACTGGTAATATGTAGGATCCTTCCACCCTACCAACACAATGAGAATAAGTAATCGTGCATAGTGAAACTCAACACCCTTCTCTTGGGCCTATGTGCAATCTTGTAGAAATTGGTTAACTAGAAATTTCACCCAATTCGTTTGAACCCCTAGCTTGCATTTTTCGGCCACTGAAATTACTGCTGCTGGAACTTTGTCTCTCTGACATTTGCGCAATAGCTTGTAGGAAAAAACCTACATCGTAAACTTGACCTCTTTTTCACTGATGCTCTTCACATCTAGACCCCTTTTTCCTCTGAATGTGTCAAATTTCTCTTTCATGGATTTAGAGAGGGCTCACTCTCCCATTTTGTGGAACAACAGTGAGGGGTCTTCACTTGCTTTGCTAAACCTTGTGATGCGCACAATTAGCGCAGTATTGATGGAGATTGGGGGATATAGCTAGAGTGCCCCCCCATGAAAACAACTAAGTAATACCTTGACACAAGCATTGATTTCCGTACTTCGTCCGAAATGTGGAATGTCGAACAAGTTCATTATTCCTACTTTCTCAAAGCTCAACGCCCATGCCTGTGGTTCTAATAGAATTTATCCTGTGCCTGGGGTGGTATTTGTGAATCAATACTGATCCTTGACAAACTCATAGAATTTATGAGAATCAATGATATCATGGTCCATAAATTTTAGATTGGCCACCTTCCCAAGCATGTCTTCCTCGCTATTGACTCCGTTCGGAACTGGTGCTATTGGTAGCGGGTACTTGGAATTTAATGGTAGGTTTATTGGGGGTGTGATCTAGGTGGATATCGGTGGTCACCCACCTTTTCCAGCTGGCTCAAAACAACTTTCTGGCAATTTTTGTAATTTACTATTTTTAGCAGTTTTTCGGGTCCTGAACTTCCGAAGCCGTTTTGAGGCCCTAAACGACGTTTTTTTTTGGGTATGTTGCATTTGAAATTTTTAATGTGAAATTTTTGGCAACTGTTGTATTCCTCGGATAGATCTTTCCAATGGGCTATCATACACCTAGAACAAAGATCGTATGCAAAAGTTACGACAGCGAGAAGTTGATGTATTGACGTACCCAAACGAGGCCCACATGACTTTTGGCGCTTCATCTCCTAGTGTTAGGTTTTTGGATGTCTAGGGTTTTTAAAACTCCTGTTTATTGTAAAAATGCCTTCAGAGCCTCGTTTTAATTATCTTATTGTGAATGAGCACAACCGTCACATATCTCCTCAGAGATAAGCCGCCACCATTCCAACAAGCTTGTTTTCCGTTGCATTTTACAGTTTCATCTTATTTCCTTATTGAATAGAAAACCAGTTTTACTATATCTTTGTTATTCTGTGTTAATAATCTGTTAATAATCTATAGTCATTTCATTTTTCTCAAAAATCTGGATTAGTGGTATCAGATTAGTTTTCTCCTTATCGTCTTAATGCATGCCCCCAACGAGGTCAGAGTACAAAGGATTGGGTCTCGAGCTTGTTTCTCTTGAGGACCAAAGCTCTCACACGCCCAAGCGACCTCTCATGGCAGGAGAAAAGAAATATGATGGGACAAGAGATCCTTTGAAAATGTTGCTTGAGGAAGCCCTCATGCAACAAAGGAATGAGATGATGGACAGTTTCACGCAAATCCTTCGGCGACTACCAACATGCAACACATCTTCTTCAAGCGAAAGCACCACCCCCTTCAAGGTACAAATAAACTTAGATATTCCTGTATTTGAAGGTCATATAGACACATACAATGTAGAAAAGTGGTTGAATATACTAGAAGGGTATTTTTCTATCCATAACTTTTCGAATAGAGAAAAGATTACTTTTGTGCTCCTCAAAGACGTTCTCCATGTCAAAGATTGGTGGGAAACTTTTTGTGAGAAAAAGGAAATAGAGGAACCCTCATTATTTACAGTCACGATCACCTGGGAATCCTTCAAGGATGCTATTAAGTAAAAATACCACCCTATTGGAAGTTTTGATGACTTGTATACCAAATGGGCCACACTGTGGCAAGAAAGAGACCAAGCAGTGCCAGAGTTCACAAATATCTTCCATACCTTGCACACCAAGCTGGGTATCAAATATTCAGAGTGACATATGGTGCTCAAATATCGTGGTTCTCTACATAGATACATATAGACTGAAATGGAATTTCTGGACATCTCTTCCTTGGGCACAACCTACCGATATGCTGTCAAAATCGAGTAGAAGTTCAAACAAAGGTCACGGAAATTTGGGCCTGGGAACCCGTCACAGCAAAATACAGGAAAGGGCAGCCCCAAACCACAGAACAAAGGAAAGAGACAAGATGGAAAATATTAGAACAACCAGTCCAAGCTGAAAGAAAAGAGGGACAGTGAAAAGACAAAGAAATATACAAGGAAGTGGTGCGACTTCCATAAGATCCCTTGGCATAACAGTACTGACTGCCGCTCAAAGCAGTCACTAGTGGCTGAAGTGAAATCCTTTGAATCAGATGTAGGTTCTGGCTCTGAGTCAGGATTAGAAAGGGGAAGATAGATCATTGATGTGGAACCCAGTTCCATCATTGCTACCACCAAGCTCCAACCTGATGAACCAGATGAGCCAAAAGAAGGAGAGTGCCTCTTCCATTCACATATGTGAGTAAAAGGCATCACGATGCACTTCATCGTTGATAGCGGTAGCCAAAATAACCTCATCTTAGTAGAGGTTGTCAAGCATCTGGCCCTGCCAACAACGTCGCACCCACAACCCTACACCATTGGATGGATCTGCCAAGGAAGTGATCTTCGCATCAACCAATAGCGACAATTGTCGTATGATATCAAGCCCTTCAAAGACGAGGTATTGTGTGATATTTCTCCTCTCAAAGTTTGTAATGTTCTTTTGGGCCAACCTTATTTATGGAAACGTCATGTTGTATATGAGTCTAGGCCTTGTAGTGTTATTATTACTTTGAATAGGAAATTGTACAAGATACCTGAGGCAGTCCCACCTAGTGCTATTTCCTTGATCTCTACCAAGCACTGTAGGAAGGTCATCTCTCAGACGAGGAAGTTTGTCTTCTTCGTGATTCGCTCTTGGAATGAGAGAAAGATCACAACCACATCTAGGGTCTCTGTGACCGACCTCTCCACACAACAAAAGAAAGTAGATAAGTTCGTCGAAGAATACTCAAATATCTTCTCCTCAACTATTGGGGTATCTCTGCACTGTCAGATCAAGCACCCCATCTATCTGACCCCCGATGCACCGCTTCCCAATGAGCCAGTCTATTGCCTCTCTATGTTAAAGAATGAGGATATCAAGTGATAGATCCAAGAACCGATCCACAAGGGGCACATCTGTCCTAGATCATCACCTTGCGGAAGCCCAATCGTGCTGGTACAGAAGAAAGATGGAACCCGATGACTCTGCATTAATTACCAGGTCCTGAATAAAATTACAGTTCAAAATCGGTACCCAATTTCTTGAACAACGATGATTTTAAGGAAGGAAATTTATTTTAAAATATAGAAACCTTGGCGAATATTACTAATCCTTCATATGCCAACTATAAATGTTTAGCGATATTTTTGTAAAAATATTCAAATTTATAATGATTTTATATAGTTTATATAAAGTTTTGGTGATTTTTAAGGTAAAATAATTTTGTCCTTTAGAATTTGGGTGAATCATTTTTAGAATAGCGAATCTTTTTTTGAGAAAAAACAAGGAAAATTAGCCCCTAAAATCGTCCCTGTGAATCCTGAATCGACGACCTCCTTGATCAACTCATTGGGGCCAAATACTTCAGTAAGATTGATCTAAAGTATGGATACCACCAGGTCCCTATAGAACATACAAATGTATGGAGGACTGCCTTCAAGTCAAAGGAAGGCCTTTTTGAATGGTTGGTCATTCCCTTTTGTTTGAAAAATGCTCCATCCACTTTCATGAGGATGATGGACGATATCTTGCTACCATTCACCAATACTTTTGTAGTGGTGTATCTGGATGACATTCTCATTTACAGCAAGTCTTGGGCAAAACAATTGCAACATATTCAACAGGTTCTACACACCCTGCGGGAGCACAAACTATACACCAACTTGGAAAAATGTTCATTCAGCATGGACAAGGTCCATTACCCAGGCTACATTGTTGATCAACATGGCGTACATGTGGATCCAACCAAGATCCAAGTCATCCATGACTGGCCAGCCCCAACCACACTCACTGAGCTTCAGATCTTCTTGGGCCTTGCCAATTTCTACCGCAAGTTCATGTTGGGATTCTCCCATATTGCATGGGCCCTCTGCCAAATAATCAGGGGTGGTGGTAAGAAAAAATTGCATGGGGCCAGTCCCAACAATAAGCGTTCGATGATTTGAAGCAACGTTTGTGCTCAACCCCAGTAATTTCACTACCATACCTGCATCAACCCTTTGAGATTGAGAAAGATGCTTCAGAATATGCTGTGGGTGCCACTCTCACTCAACACAACCACCCCGTGGCCTATCATAGTGAGACACTATCAGATGTTGTCCGTAAGTACCTTACTTACGACAAAAAAATGTACTCCATTGTGAAAGCCTGCCGCCAGTGGAGACATTACATTCTCGGGAGGGAGACAATTATCCACACTAATCATAAGCCACTGTAGTTCATGCAGACACAAGGAAAATTACAGAATGACCGCCATCAAAAGTGGTCCACATACTTACAACAATTCCACCTCAACATCAAGTATAAAACATGAAGCAAAAACCACGTCACTGATTTCCTCAATAGACTACCAGTCACGACACTCACCACATTACTAAACTCTTGCGTCCATGAGACCTCTGGATGGCACCAAATCTATGAGACAGACCTAGACTTCGCCACCACCTATGAAATGTTGGGTGAAAATGTAGTTGTCGATAATTTCCATCTTCAGGATGGGTTGTTGTGTCGTTTGGGCCATATCTGTGTTCTATCAAGAGAGCGAGCGAAGTTGATCTGGGAAGCCCACTACAGTAGAGTGTCATGATACTTCGGCATCGAAAATATAGTGGCGATGCTACATAAAAATTTCTATTGGCCGAAACTTCGACATGAAGTCAACAAGTATATCAGGTCCTGTAGTGCCTGCACTATTTCCAAACTGACCACTAAGAAACATGGACTGTAAACCCCTCTTCCTACTCTTGACAGGCCATGGGAATCCATCTCAATGGACTACATGTTGGGCCTCCTGTCCACCAAGAGGGGAAATGACTGTGTTTTTTTGGTTGTTGATCTCTTTTCTAAGATGGCGATTTTGGTTGCCTGCAAGAAGAACATCACAACATAAGCCAATGCCAAGATCTTCTTTGAACAAGTCTGGGTACATTTTGGATCCCACAAACCATTGTCTCAGGTCAGGACAGTTGGTTTCTCAGCACATTCTGGTCGAGCCTCTAGTCATTGCTGGACACCAAGCTCACCAAATCCACGGCCTTCCACCCCCAGACAAATGGCCAAACTGAGGTCGCAAATCGAATGATCGTGCATATCCTGCACATGTATAATTCCAAGAACCCTCTCACATGGGATGAGAGTCTTCCCTATGTCCAACATAGCTACAACTGAGCCTTGCATAGCTCAACCAACCACAACCCCTTTCAGGTGGGGTTGGGATTCCAACCATTGGGTCACATAGATGTTGCACTTCCCCTTGCGGTCACCTCGGACGACTCATCTCCTGATCCAACTGAAGCTGACAAAGCCACCTAATTCATTGAGCGGATACAATGCATCTACTAACATGTTCATGATATCCTATAGAAGTCTAATAAAAATTACAAGTAGCGCCATGATAAAGATCGAGTGCCACATAAGTTTCAGGTGGGCGACATAGTTTGGTTTCACTTGCAAAAAGAACGCATTACATGACCCCATCAAAAATTTTTCCCACTCCATTATGGGACATACACCATCACCAAGGCTATTGGGGATAATTCTTTTGAGCTTAACATTCCTCCTTTCCTTGGCCTACACCTAGTATTCAACGTGGACCTCCTTCGACCTTATTTCCCACCATTATTGGACACCTCAGACGTAGCAGAACAAATGACACCAACAGAGATCAAACCCGAATGCATACAACAGGCATCCATTGATCATATTGTGGACACATAGATAAAGGGCACTCGACAACAAAGGATCCAAATTTATCGATTCGTCAAAGTAGGGCAACTTCTGCACCAAGGCAAGTGGCTCACCCGGGGCCAAATTCAACAGAAATTTCCTCATTTGATGGGGGAAATCAACGCAATGGAGACCATTGATTCCTAAGGAGGGAGGATTGATCTAGGTATATATCGGTGGCCACCCACCTTTTCCAGCTGGCTCAAAACAACTTTCTGGCAATTTTCATAATTTGCTATTTTTAGCAGTTTTTCGGGTCCTGAACTTTCAGAGCAGTTTTGAGGCCCTAAACGATGTTTTTTTGGGTATGATGAAATTTTTGGCAACTGTTGTAGTCCTCGGATAGATCTTTCCAATGGGCTATCATACACCTAAAACAAAGATCATATGCAAAATTTATGACCCCGAGAAGTTGATGTACTGACTTACCCAAACGGGGCCCACATGACTTTTGGCACTTCATCTCCCAGGGTTAGGTTTTTGGATGTCTAGGGTTTTTGAAACTCCTGTTTATTGTAAAAATTCCTTGAGAGCCTCATTGTAATTATCTTCTTGCGAATGAGTGCAACCTTCACATCTCTCCTCAGAAATAAGTCGCCACCATTCCAACAAGCTTGTTTTCCACTGCATTTTACAGTTTCAACTTATTTCCTTATTGAATAGAAAACCAGTTTTACTATATCTCTGTTATTATGTGTTAAGCATCTGTTAATAATCTGTAGTCATTTCATTCTACTCATAAAATCCAGATCAGGGTGTGTCATCCTTCCTCAGAGGTAAATAATCCCTGTGGAAAACTGTTAGATGGCATCGGGGCATAAGTTCCGTCTACCTCCTCGACGTCCACATCTTCTACTAGTTGCTTTGGTTGCTTCTTCACTGAACTAGATGGTCCTCCCATTATAGGTGGTGCCATTCTCTCTATATGATGGACTTGTGGATGAAATCTGTGTGTTTATGCAGGTCTCTCTACCTTGGCTCGGGTAATTTGTCTCTGTTCTCTCTTTCTTGCATGCAACAATGACTTAGAGTTTCATTCCCTCTCCGTGTTTTGTGCATTCATTCCAAGTATACTTGTCTCATCCCACCTTAACTTCCTTGTCCAATATGGTGTCATAGTTGGTGACTGGGTAACTAAATTCTCTTTTATGACCAAATCTTCTTTATGATTTTCCTTTCGTACTGTTGATTTGTTTGTGATTTTTGACGACTTTTCCTATTTAAGGCTTGCACAATGCATTTATGACCTATCCCACCGAACTTCTAACTTTCATTTTTGTGCGTGACTTCTTTTAATAGTCTTGTCGTAGCCAACCTGTGTAGTTTTTCTTTTCTCTTCTAGTTGTACACTTCACAGTCAGGCCCATCTGTATCTTGTCTTTGAACTTGGTGCAGGGTTGTCTTCGTATGTGATGATCAGTCCAATTGCACAAGTTCTGATACCTTGGTATTCAACCACTCTTTTTGTTCTGCCCTATATCGACTTTTTATTTGTTTTCTTTCCTATTTTTATTTCTACTATGTTACACTTACTATAATATAAGGGTTCCGACACAACCCAGATTCCTGCGCGGGATGTTGACTGTCTCTATAGAGTTTCAAATGACTCCCATTCACTATTCCCTCTAGGAATTTTCCATTCAAATTTCCCAATCATGTATCACCCATCACAATTAATTGCTGGATTATGTAAGGTCCTAACTAGTGCATGAAAAACTTCCCTAGATGTTGCATATACTTGTTTTCATAGAGCAGTACCAAATTGCTGACTTGGAATTTCTTTGGTTTAATGTGGAGATCGTGCCAAGCCTTCTCTCTATATTTTTGCACCTGCTGATAGAACCCTGCAATAAACTGATCCTCCTCAAGATGAACTAACTGTGCCAATCTCCCCTCTGTCGCACCAGTATCAGAGAGCTCAGTGATCACTGAAATGCATAGGCTACATATAATGAACTCCATTGGCATCACTACTTCATGTCCATAGACCAACCATAATGGTGTTTGTCCTATTAGCTTCTTACTTGTAGTTTTGTAATCCCATAGCACTGCAAGGACTCGTAAGTCCTAATCATCTCTCCCTACATTGCAGATCATTGTCAAAGAATTCTCCAAGATGTTATTAAAACATTCCACTATGCCACTGGCCTGAGGGTGATATGGTGTACTCTTTTGATGATGAATCTGAAAATCCTCAATCAGTGTGACAATTTTTCTACTCAGAAAGTGCGTACCTTGATCATTAAGTACCATGTGTGGACATCAAAACCTCGTGACTACATTCTCAAATAGAAACTATGCAATAGTCTTTGCAGTATAATCGGTAACTGGTGCTGCTTCTTCCCACCTTGTCAAGTATTTTGTCGCAATGATAATGTATGGTTCCCATGATCTCTTTGATTGTGGATTGACCGGTCCTACAAATTCAATGACCCACTTATCAAATGCTTGTAGCATATCCTGTGGATTTAACAACATTTCATATCTCCTATATGTTTTTCCCACTCTTTGACATACGTCATAGGACTAGAAATACTCCTTCACATCTTTGTTCAATGTAGGCCACCAAAGCCCTATGCGTAAAATATTATGTGGCATTGCTTTTCCTACGTAATTTAATCCAAGAATCCTGTCATGCGATTCCTCCAATATAATCAACCTTTCATGTTCTAGTACACAATGCCTCAATATTCCATCCGCCTGTAACTTATACAAGTTCCCTGCAATCAAATGATAATCTGCTTCTTTTACCACCAATTTATTTCTTCTGTGCAACAGTAATCTTGGACGCGCCCATGCTTGTACTTAGAAATTCCATAATGTCCGAAAAGTAATCATCCACCATATTTACTACAAATAACTACGTATATGGGAAATTATCATATAAATTACCTGCATCCTCTCCTGTCAATATGCGCGAGAGATGATCTGGTCATGCACTCATATTTTCTAGTTTTAGTCTGACCTCAAAGTGATATTCCTGAAATAATAACAACCATCTGCATATTATTCCTCGTAACACGGGCTTGTTGAATAATTAATTTAATACAGAATAGTCTATATACATCTTGAAGTGGGACCCCAATAAGTAGTTCTTGAACTTTTGTAGCATGAAGACTATTTCCAATCCTTCCCGTTCTGTAGTGGTATAATTCATTTCAGATGTAAACATTTTCCTACTTGCTAATGCAATTGGATGATCGATGCCCCCTTCCCCAGGTTGCGATAGTACTACACCCAATGCTATGGATGATGCATCTACATGTACATGGAACTCCTTGTTCCACTCTGAAAAGATCAAAATGGGTGTCGTTACCAGTTTCTATTTCAAAGTGTCCAACCCCTTCTGACAATCCTCATTCCATTGAAAGTTGGATTACTTCTTCAATATCTTTTCCATGGGTGCTATAATCTGTGCATATTCTTTGATAAATTTCTTGTAATAACTTGTATGACCCAAATTTTCCCTTAGTTTTTTGACTGATGTCGGAGGTCCTGTTGAAAAAGTTCTTAATTTTTTTTATCTCTAAGGCCTACATTTTCCTTTTTTGGGTTTCATATTTTCACAAAACACGAGTTTCGTTATCAATCCCAAACACACGTCACCTTTGTTGGATTACTGAGAGGGGGGGGTGAATCAGTAATAGAGAAATTTAGTCCCTTTTAACCATATAATCCAAGTGCTATATCAATGAAGCGTTATTATCCAATAACTGCAGAGTAAATAAGAAATGAACAAATGAACAATCATACACATACACAGTACACCAGTGTTTTACGTGGAAACCCAAATCGGGAGAAAACCACAAAATGC
>JZKD02S2267835.1:163239-174755 GCA_000966675.3 Picea glauca | reverse complement strand
TTATGACGTTTTTACCCGAAACACCTGATTTTGACTAGTTTCAGGTCTGGCCACAAACCCTATTTTCCACAGAGTGTAACTCCCAAAATACAACGACCCACAAGCTGAATTTTTATCCACATATACTTGGATATGTTTTCTCACTTGCATAGAAATTTCAGAATCTGAATCATTATAGAAAAAACGTTATAGCGAAAATGGTGATATGACCTGAAAATAACATACCTTAGAAAGCACCATCAAAAGAATTTATCCTTCCTTGAATTTCGGCCTTATTTTCTTCACTTTCCTCAGAATTTCATCTTAGATATCATTTGTAAACCTCAGACACCTATTGATATTCAATATGCTCAAGTGTGATTCAAATGAGAGAGCCTTGACTCTTATTTATACTCTCCAAGTAGCTTCCTTAAAAACATCTTCTAGGTCACTTGGCCCCACTTTCCTTATTTTATGGTTGGGTCCACTTCTAATTTATCCATTAAAATTATTAAAATAAGGATTAAGATAATCATGTTGCAATTTCAGGATTCACGGTTCAGTGATACCACATCTCCTGTCATCATGATTCCCGAAATCCCAAAGCATGAAACCCCGATCCATAGTTGGTGTTAAGACAAACTAATTATGTTTTGGCATTAATCGTGATTAGTTAGTTAATTAAGTTGAGTTTAAGTCCTGTTTAAAAAAAAAGAAGAAAAAAACGTCGCGATTTCGTAGATCGGATTTCATCGATAACATACTTCTCGACATCATGATCCCCGAAATCCCGAAAACGTTTAATCTCGAATTAATTACTTTGGTAAAACATTTTAAGTCTTAATTAACACGTTGCGATTTCACATTTTTGGAGATCGGATTCATCGATAACATACTTCTCGACATCATGATTTCCGAAATCCCGAAAAACAAAGTTTTCAGTCTTAATCTATGATTAGCACTAATTAATCTTTTTTTTCCAAAACAAAATTAATGTTAATCATTCTTTCTAATTTTTCGTTCATGTTTCGCTTTCTGATTAAGTAAAGTGTCTCAAGTTTTCTTTAAAAATCCGAAGGAACCTAAATACGGACATTAAATGCGTATCTCAGAAATATATCCTCTGCATTAAATGCCTTGAATTCTTGACAGTTGTGTCAATCCCGTCACTTTTAAAAGTGCGAGCATTTTAATGTTCATGTTTCTATTTCATCAAGCGCAAGAAACACTTAGCTGAGCTCGTTCATTCATTTTTTGTGACAGGTTTTCAATTAAACACAAAGTCATGGCACCGAAAAAGGCACCAAAGAGGAATGAAGATGCACAGGAAAGAGATATCATCTCCGACACCACACCACACGCTATAGACTCCATTATATCTTGGACTCAAATCTCCAAATTTTTGGAATATGAACTCCAGAATGCTCATCCTGATTCTGAGAATCATTGTCAGGACATAGCTGAGTCAGAGCTTCATAAGATCGTTGTGCACCCACGATTCATGGCATACAATGATATGATCAGTTGGGCCCTGGAAAAGGTTGATATCCCGACGACGAGCATCTTAAATGATCAAGGAGTCATCGTCAGCTCATTCATGCCATAACACATACAAGTAATATATAAACTCTTGCCAAATCCTAAACATATTTTTAATGCCGAATTTTTAGCAGAGTTTCAGAGGAAAGAATGCATTGAGGCAGACCAGACATATCCTGATATGATTAGAGAATGGGCAAGGTGTCCTGCAAAGTTTAGATATGATGCCCATGGGATTTACGCTACAACATCCTTGAATGAATACATGGTATATGTAGCTATTATGCTATGTAGACTTTTCGAGAGAAAAGATCCCTGCCATTTTCATGCAGATTGGGTGCCCTTTTTAGAAGAATCTTCAGAAGGGAATGCTTTTAACTAGCACAAGATTTTGTTAGATAACCTAACATAGGAAATCTTAAACTACAAAGCAGCAAAATCAAAGGGACAACCAACAACCTTTTACATGTCAGCATACATTATGGATGCAATCTGTTATGTGACTCCTTTTCCTTTAATGAATTGGAGTTGGAACATTTCCTGTCCAGAACCCATTCATAAATATCACTTGGCCCTCTGGGAAGAAAATGCTAAGGATGCATTTTATGAAGTTTTTCATTTTAATATAATTCCGATGCATAAAATATTTTTTGGATGCGAACCCCCTCGCATTTCTGATGCAATCACAGAAAATATTAAAGCAATTGTTGACTGGTTTATTGAGGATAATTTTTCCTACATTAGGGTTCACGGTTGTTCCATTCCCCCTCATGCACTCCCTAAATTCCTACCAGACAAATTGGTGTGTAGGGAGGTATCCCATCAGATAGTAAAGGGCGACATTGGATTAGAACTAAAAGCAGCTCAGAAGAAGTCATGGCCAACTTTCCATGTACATATTGGGAAATTTTCTTTATTAAATCTAGGCCATTCTAAGGTAGAGGCTGAATCATTAGAAGAAGTGAAATTAGTATATATAGAGCATAAAAAGTATGACCCTTATCAAGTAATAAGCAGGCATTTTATACATTGTAATCTAAAGGCCTATGAGCATGAAACATCTATCTATGATGATGTATTCAAGGATGTTAAATCCTATGAAGAAGTCCTGAAGAAAGTACAGGCCATGCCACCTGACTCATAGACCGGATTCATGTCATTCCAAGGCCATAGGTGAAGTTGCCTACCCAAGAGTTTACAGGGTGAAGTTTCGACTACACCTTTAGAGCAGGAAGGGCCTCCCCCAGGGTTTGAAACAAATACACAGGACAAAAAAAATCCTAAAGGCAAGATGAAGGATACTGACATACCTTCCCAAGACACAGAGGTTTCCCAGACAAAAGAATCAGAGATAGGGAAGGGAAAAGAGCTGGAAACATCCCCAGAAATCCCTAAGGATGTTCCAGAAAAGACAGGAAGAACAACATCAACAGAGCTTGGAAGTCCCATCACTTCCTTAACCCCATTGCAGTCAACATATGGAATCCCCCACGAAGGAGCTCTGTATGTTAGCGATCTAGAGCCAATTTCAAGGGATGAGATCCCTCCATCAGATTATTTTTTCAGTAAAAAGAGAAGAGTAATCTTGAAATAGGAAATTCATCCGAGACGAGAGGGGATGATTAAAAAACATAGGGTCATTATAGATGGAAAGAAGCTTAAAGATGGAGAATTTGCTACAGAGTTAGCAGGTATGATGGGTGCTATAGCTTTGGCAAACATATATTCTGTTGGCAGTTTAACAACCATGCTCGAACAAAAAGACCAAACAATAACTCAACTACAAGACAAATTGAAAGAAACTGAGAGAAATATCAGTTGGGGAATACAAAAGGGTCTAGAACAAGCTAGACTAAAAGATATTCAAGAAATTCAGAAAATAAAAACAAACTTAGAAGAGGCAAAACAGATAATACAGGTCACACAGGCACAAGTCAAAAAGCAGGAAGAAGAAAATAAACAGTTACAGGATAAAATTAGTTCTATTAATAATCAAATAGTAGAACTTGAAATTTTCAGGACACAAGCATTGGGAATACATTTGAAAATAGAAGAAGAACAACATAAAGTGTTTTTGAATTTGGAAGTAGTCCATAATTACTTTCAAGAAACAAATAAATCCTTGGAGAATGTTTTCCAGAAGGAAAGGGAAGCGAAAGCGGCTAGAACGACCTTCCAAAAGGCAGTAGATCTCTCAACAAAGGAAGAAGTCAGAAGGATTAAAAAATTATCCATTTTTGAACAGGTTAAAGGGGATGTAATACTTAAAGTGTGGGAAGTAGACCTGGCCAAATATAAAAGAATAACTAGAGATGTCAATGATGATTGCCAGGGAATTTTTGATCTCTTAGAAAGGACTTCATTGAATATCGAAAAAAATGACTGTCCCGGATTATTAGGTGAGATTAATATTGCCAAGCACCAGCTAAGGTTCAAAGAAGAGCTGGAGGAAATGAAGATAGAGATGTCAAAAATTAAATTAATCAATATCACAGAAATTGACAAATGGATGGTGACACCGAACCTAAAGTTGCAAACTATTAAGTTCACAGGAAAGATGATAGAAGATCGTTTTCCTGAATTACAGAAAATATTTTTCATGTTTGAAGCAAAAGAGATACCAGATGCTCCTAGAGTTTTTGTGAAATTTTTGGGAAAGTGTGTTCACTGTCTTGAGGGGGAAAAAGGAAGTTCATCAACATTAACGTAAACGTATTTTTTTTGAATATTTTCATCATTAGAAATTAGAAAGGAAATGTAAACGATTGACATTATTCATATATGTAACCGTAATCTTAGGAAGTTGGTTAGTCACCAACGAGAAATTTTTTGATGAAGATGTATAAATATATTTTCAAAAGACTAAGAAAGGGCTTTGGATTTTTTGGAGAGAGCCGATTGTATTAACAGTTTTCCAATCCATCATAATATATGATACATACGAGATTCCGAATCCTGCAAATTTGTAGCTATGTGTTTTTTAACCCTGTTTACTATACTTTATTTTGTTTTTCGTTCAATGTTTTTATAATGAGTAATCAATTTGAAGTTATCTGCAAACATCTTTATAGTTTAGATTGACTTGGATACCAAATTATTTACAGTTTTTCTTCTGAAGTTGCTATCAGTGATTTTAATACCTGTGAATCTTTTGAACTTAATACTTAACCTTTCAATAGAAATCTCGTTTTCCTTCTTTATTACCTATTACAATATGAGATTCTTTCTTGATTAAAGCCTCATATTTTTCAGTAGTACTTCTTTGTTATTTTATAATTCTCAGATTGTTGCAAAATCCAGGGAATGACCTCGAATGTATTTGTGTTTGTGTTTTGAATTCCAAAATTATTTTTTCTATTATCATCTCTTAAAAGTTTGAAGTGACATTTGATTAAATTCTTTCACAATTAAATAAAATCTTATTCTCCATGACTATCCCAAATAGAAGACAACCCAACATTGAACCTGGCCTTCAAGATCAAACCAGTATTGCTCTGAACCTATTTAATACCATCCTACAAACAACAACTAATCGGGTTGAATTAGAATGTTCACGGGTTGCAATTGAGAGAGATATTAGCATCCAAGAACAATGGGAAGCTAGACAAAGATAGTTGAGAAACTGATTCCACCCTTCCTTTTCAATTCTTATCCTCAAGTTATTCTTTTTAACATTTACGGATGCCTTGACGGTATACTTTACAACCTTAAAGTATAAAATCAGGAACAACATCTTTTTGGCGCCGTTGCCGGGGAACGAAGAAACAAATCTTTTCCCTGGGAAGAACGACATTGACATTTTCTGTCTTTGATAGTGAACAAGTATAGAAAACCTTCTAAGGCTACTAATTTTTTTTTACTTGGTGACTCCACGATAACTAAACTGGCTATTAGCCGAAAGAACACCAGAAAAAACCTAGACAACAAGCAGACCTCGCCAGTCTCCGATCCGAAAAAGATTTTAAAATCACGAAAATCACTTAGACAAGTCTTTTTACCCACACATACTATATGTCAGCCTGACTTTACGCAGTTAAATGTTTCAGAAGCTCTTGAAAGATCTCTTTTTCTCCCCCTCTCATACGATACGTTCTCTTTTCCTGAGGTTTCCTCCCCAGATTTTCGTGAATCTTCTCCTTACACATTTTGAGCTTCAGCCTCAAATCTAACCATGGTTGCAGAAGGAGGTGCTGGAGCAGGAGGTGGTGCCCCTGGAGGACCAATAGGTGGTCAAGTACTACTTCCTGGAATCTTCTTTGAAGTAGCTGCTAGATATGCTCCCCTTGTCCTTCTCGTCCCTCTACATGATCTCCCCGAGAATTATATGAAAAGTCTTCCGAAATTTACAAGGGAAGGGGATCTGACTGCCCAAGAACATATAAACTTTTTCGACCAATTTTCTAACGTCCTCGTAATAGAACACGAAGATGTCTATTCTAGACTCCTCGTTCAGACTTTCAAAGGACAGGTTAGGACCTGGTTCCGATCCTTAGCAGATGGATCTTTAAGATCTTATGAAGAACTTGAAAGTGATTTTATTAGACAATGGGGAGAGAGGAAGGACTACCTCTACTACTTGACTGAATTTGGAGCCCTTAGAAAGAAAAACTCTGAATCAGTTCTAGAATTCACTCAAAAGTTCAACAAGTTGTATAATAAAATCCTGGTTGAGGTTAAACCTTCACAACCCGCAACAAAGGTGACTTTTGCTAGCGATTTTGATCCCGACTTCACCTTATTATTGAGAGAAAGGAGATCAATAGATCTCACGAAAATGCAGGATGATGCGCTTGAGATTGAATCAAACATGATGGCATCAGGGAAATTAAAAGCAAAAACATAAACTGGAAACAAAGAAAATAGGAAATTCAAAGAACAAGGTGGACCTTCAGGATCGAGGAAATCCTTGGGAGATAGAATAAATGAAATGGAAAGGGTAATTAGAGAACTTTCAAACAATATCTCAAAAATGGAACTAGAGAAATCGAAAAGAGATAATTTCCCCAGAAAAGATTTTAGAAGAAATCCTGATCCTTAGGTCCCACAGAAAATAATTAAAAATGAAGACCAAAAAATTACAACCCCCTTCAAAAGTGAAAACTTCATTGGAGAGGAAGATCTAGGATATTTTGAAGAGATCGAGGAAGATATTAATAATCTTTGCGACGATAATAAATCACCTTATTTATCGAGACAATATTACGAAAAATCTTTAAATAAATAAATTACATCGAAAGACAATGTTAGCAATAATATGTCTGAAGATTTCACCTATCAAGATATCGCAGATGATATCATAGCCGAACTACAGGGAAAATATAATTTAAGACCAAGGAACAAAAGTCTCCCAACTATTTCGACAAAAAAAATCTTGCCAAGAAGCGAAACCGATGAGGTGACTCCAAAAGTTGTTGATAAACAACCTGCAAAAAAAAACACAGCTGATACGCAACTTGTCCAGTCAGAACCAGTAGAAACACTCCCTGTGAAGACACAAGCTCCTGTAAATGAAAACAAGTCCACATCACAAAGGAAAGCTGAAAAGAAAGGAATGGAGGCCCTGAATATAGAAAATGACAAGGCCCTAGGAAATTTTAATTTGGAAAAAGAAATAAATAAAATCAAAATTCCTATTCCCCTTGTTGAATTAGCTAAAAATCCCATATACATAAAACAAATCGCCAAGATGATTAACTTTTCAAAAGATGAAAGCCAGGCCGATGTCATCAACTTAGAAGATGACAAGCCAAACGTAGTCTTTGGTCCACACTTCGAAGGTGCGAGAGACACTGTGGCCCCCTTTTATATCACGTTAAAATTGTTTGACCACCTTCTCCATAACTGTATGCTGGATTCCAGAGCTTCCCACAATGTGATTCCAAAGGCAATTATGGAAAAACTTGGTCTTGAAATCACAAGGCCCTATGGTGACTTATATTCTTTTGATTCGAGGAAAGTCAAATGCATAGGTATGATTAAAGACCTAGTGGTAGGTTTAGCTCAAATACCTGCTAAAAGCATTCTTATGGATGTAGTGGTCGTTGACATCCCTCCAAAGTATGGTATGCTATTATCTAGGTCATGGGGTGCCAAGCTTGGAGGATCTCTCCAACTGGATATGACATACGTTACAATTCCAGTTTTTGGAGGACAATACACACGTCTTTATAGAGAGACTAGGTTGGCATTTACGGTAGGTGATCCACACAACCCAAAAAATCATCCAATTTATATTGCTGACCAAGACTTAGGAAATTGTATATTATCTATTGATGACGATTTTGAAGCAAATATAGATGAAAATTGTATAGAAGAAAAAACTGAAAAAGAAGAAATAAAAAAAAAATGTATATAACACTGGTGTATGGAAAATGTGTTTTGATGGTGCCTCATCTTTCCTTGGAGCCAGAGCAGGAGCACTCCTTGTGGCTCCCGATGATCAATTCGTAATCCCCTTTTCATATAGGCTTCAATGGAATGTGGATTGTACAAACAATGTATGCGAGTATGAAGCTTTAGTGCTAGGATTAGAAGCTGCTAGGAGGATGAAAATAAAGAAACTCGAAGTCTTTGGTGACGCCGAGTTAATTATAAAACAGGTGAATCGGTAGTACCAGGCCAAGCATCCTAGATTGCAGTCCTATAGGAATTGTGTCTGGGATTTAATTGAGAACCTTTTCTCCTCTGTGAATGTTCATTTTGTCCCAAGGTCTAAAAATCAACAGGTTGATGCTTTAGCCAAAGCAACATCAACTTTCACACCCCCAATTGATTTTAAATTAAAGTATCACATACAAATGAGACATCACCCTTCGATACCGAATAACATACAACATTGGCAGGTCTTTGAGGACGATGAGCAACTTCTAAAGTTTCTAGAATCATTAGATGAATTTGCAGAAACACATACTGATCAAGAAAATCAAAATGATCCTATTTGGATCATGCAGGAGGGGGAGGATTCTAAAGAGTTTCACGATAAAATTGCAACTCACCGAATGCTCGTTCTCAAGAACAACCAGATTCCCAAGGGTCTAATTCCCTTGGAAAAACTTTTTAATCAAGATGATATCCCTTCAAAAACCACCCTACAACCCCAACCAGAGGAGGTTGAAGATTGTAACATAGGAACTAAAGAAAACCCCCGAATGGTAAAACTATCCAAATATCTATCTACAGAAAATAGAAATAAATATATGGATTTGTTAAGAAAATACAAAGACATTTTCACATGGTTGTATGAAGAAATGAAAACATATGACACTTATGTGATTGAATATAAGATACCCTTGAAGCCTGGTGTCAAACCTTTTAAACAAAAACTCCGACAAATCAACCCCATTTTACTACTTGTTATCGAACGAGAAGTCAAAAAACTCCTTGATGCTAAGATAATTGTACCACTGAGATATTCTGATTGGGTAGCCAATTTGGTCCCGGTTAGGAAGAAAAATAGGGAAATTAGACTGTGTGTCGATTTCAGAAATCTTAATAAATCTTCTCTCAAAGATAATTAACCCCTACCTAAAATGGACCATGTTCTAGAAAGAGTAGTAGGAGCTAATAGGATGTCAATGATTGACGGATTTTCAGGTTACAATCAAATTGCCGCCAACGATCACGATAAAGAAAAAACAACTTTTACTACTCCTTGGGGTACATTTATGTATGATAAAATGCCGTTTGGATTGATGAATGCAGGTGATACTTTTCAACGTGCAATGGATATTGTTTTTGTTGGCAAACGAGACAAATTTGTAGTTATCTATTTGGATGACCTTACTGTTTTTTCTAAATCGGATGAAGATCATCTGAAACATCTCAAACAAACATTTGAAAAATTTCGTAGGTTTGGTCTATCCTTAAATCCTAAGAAGTCTCACTTCGCTATGCAAGAAGGCAAGTTGTTGGGTCACATCGTATCTTGAGATGGAATTAGAATTGACCCTAAAAGAGTTGAAGCTATAGATACAATAGCTATTCCTAGGAATGTGAAAGAAATTCAGTCATTTTTAGGAAAAATAATTTTTTTGAGAAGATTTATTCCTAACTTCGCTGAAATCGTGAAATTGATTACAGATATGCTCAGGAAAAACAACGAAGTGAAATGGACAGCAGAAACTAAAGCATCCTTTGTCCATATAAAGAAGGTTATAAGTGAGGCACCGGTACTAGCAAGCCCCGATTATTTCAAGGATTTTCTTATTTTTTCATTTGCCTCTGAACACACACTCGTCGTCGTACTCCTTCAGAAGAACAAAGAAGGTTTCGAGCAACCGATAGTCTTCTTTAGAAAAAGTCTCTGAGATGCCGAACTCAAATATAATATAATGGAAAAATGAGCATATGCTATGGTAAAACTGTTAAAATCTTTTAGAACTTATGTTTTACATTCTAAGGTGATTGCATATGTACCCACTAGCTCTGTAAAAGATATTTTGGTTCAAGCAGATAGTGATGGCAAAAGAGGAAGATGGCTTGCCAAAATTCAAGAGTTCGACTTGGAGGTTAAACCGACAAAATTAGTAAAGGGGCAAGGCTTATCTAAACTTTTAGCTGAATCCAATTTCAGATCTCTTGGGATAAACAACTCTCAGGAGGAGGAAGAATGAGTAGACGTGAATGAACTTGAGGACCAAATAACTGCAAACCGAATCGAAGAGAAATTCGCGTCATCAAATTGATACAAGGACATAGTAGCCTACTTACTGACATTGAAATGTCCAAGTGACTTGTCTCCATCCAAAGCTAGAACGCTAAAGCTGCATGCAATCAAATATTGTATTTCTGAAAAATGATTATATTGGAAAGACCCGCTTGGCTTCCTCTTGGTATGTCTGGTCGAGTCGGAAACAAAAAAAGTTATAAGTCAATTTCATGAAGGAGTATGTGGAAGACACCATGCCTGGAGAGCTACAACATATAAAATCCTGAGGGCTGGTTATTATTGGCCCAAACTTTTCCCAGATGTCAATGCTAAGGTACGAGCTTGCAGCCCTTGCCAATTTTTTGCAAGAAAACATAAACTCCCAGTGATGCCATTGGTCCCAGTCAAGACATAAGCTCCTTTTCAGCAATGGGGACTAGATTTCATAGGTGAAATTAATCCTCATTCTAGTGCTCAACACAGATGGATCCTGACCGCTACAGACTACTTCACCAAATGGGTGGAAGCTATCCCAACAAGAAAGGCTACTGATTCAGTGGTTATAGATTTCTTAGAAGAAAATGTTTTGTCTAGGTTTGACTGTCCCAGAAGGATAGTCACAGACAATGCACAGGCTTTTAAGTCTATGGCTATAGTTAGATTTTGCCAAAAATATAATATTGTGTTGGGTCATTCCACAACATATTACCCTCAGGGAAATGGTCTGGAAGAATATTCAAACAAGAGCTTAATCAATATAATCAAGAAAGTGTTAAACGAAAATAAAAAGTCTTGGCATTTTCATTTGAAATACGCTCTGTGGGAAAATTGGATAGGCACAAAAAAGTCTATCGGTACTTCTCCCTTCCAAATGGTATATGGAACAGATGTAGTGTTGCCTATAAACCTAACACTCCCTGTAATGAAATTATGGAAAGATGAGAAGGAAGAATCGAATCCTCTCACAAGAAGGATAAACCAGCTGATTAAAGTTCAACAACACAGGGTGGTAGTGGATGAAAGGTTGCAGAAGTACCAGGATGACATGAAGATGTTATTTGATCGTAAAGCCAAAGACAAAAAATTTCTCCTCAGGGATTTGGTTTTGAGATGGGACGCTCGGACGAAGGATTTGGGAAAAAATGGTAAATTCGATCACATTTGGTACAGACCTTTTAAGATAGCATCTCCTGAAAGAAAAAATTCATTTTTGCTTGGAAATTTGGATGGTAAAATCCTGAACGCCCCTGTCAACGGGCGTTTTTTAAAACATTATATGGAATAATTGATTTCTAGAATTTCCACTGTATATACCGTTTTGTTTTTTATTTTCATAATTTTCTTTAGAAAG
>JZKD02S2267835.1:97751-163143 GCA_000966675.3 Picea glauca | reverse complement strand
AAAAAAAAAAAAACCTGATTTTTTTTTATATTGTTCTTTCACAGGATTCTAACAGACAGCTTGAACACAGAATATAAAATTGCCAAAAATTGGTGATAAATAGTATTTTCTATTATTTAAAAAAAAGAAGAAGAATGATAATTGTAAGACAAAGTTATGAGTTCGCAAAGTCCATTTAAAAAAAAAAAATGTTTCAAAAAATGTGTTGCTTATCCCATAAGCTGATAGGTAAATGAAAAGCGTTTCAATACTTAAGCCTTAAGGGTTTCAACTAGAACAAGACTAGAGGTAATCGAAGTAAAAAATATTTAAGAGAAGAGTCCAAAAGGATAGGTTTAATTTATAACCTCTGTTTCCTGACTTACAGATCATTCGGCGTCTCCTTTTTATACCCTCAGTTCTGTCTTTTGCTTTTTTGGGTTTCCCATAGAGGTAGGAGAGATTATGTCTTAACTATTGAAATCGAAAAATAGTTCTAAATCAGTAAGACCAGTCCTCATATTTCTTATTCTCCGACTAAACGTGGTTGTTCTTAGGCTGATTCTGACTCTCCTAGGTTTTTTAACAGTTTGTCTGAGGATTTAAGCTTTCTCAAAAGAAAACCCCTGAAATTAATCTTCCCCTTTTTCTCTGCAGACTAAGGTGTTTTGAAAGTTGAGAAAAGGTTGGTCTAGAGTAATCAAAACAGGTTGACAAACCTCTATTGTAATTTTTTACACAGATACCACCCCTGATATATTAAGTATCATTGATTTCCCCCGCTTCGTATTCATAAGCTAACTATAAGACAGATGGTGAAAGGAAATTCATATTTGATTGCCCCCATCTAGTCCCAAAGACGATGAAAGGAAATTCATTTAAATGATTGTCCTCGTCTAATATAAAGAAACAGATAACTTCACCGGGGTAATGAACAGGCCCGCTGGCAGTGAAGCAATATCTGAGTGTAAATATATAATTAGCACTCGAAGTGGTGAAAGGAAATTCAGTAAAAAAGGGACAGATAACTTCACCGGGGTACTAAACAGGCTCGCTGGTAGAAGCAATATCTGAGGTATCTGTAAGGTTGTCATACTTATCTACCACTCTACTCTAGTTAAGATTTTTTTTGAAACCGGATCTTCATCCCAAGTCTAGATAGAGCTCCCCATTTAAAAATATAATTTTTGTTTCGATTGATGCAAGCCGAAAGTCACAAATCTGTTGAGTTTCCTAAGATTGTTTTAATCATCTTAATACTAACTTATTTTCAGATGAGAAGGAGAATATTATGAAGAAGACTACAACTGAGTTTAAAACAAATAAGAACTTTGAAAATATTTTCAGAGTTAAAATGTAATCTCTTTTTCCTCTTTTTCCTTTCTCTTAGTAGTTTCTGTATTGATAAACCCTTGACACCATTAACCCAATGAAGGCACTAAGTCTACATGTTCTCCTCATCCCACAAGGAGATGAGGTCCCCAATTGGAGCCTATGTTGAAGAAGTTCTTAAATTTTTTATCTCTAAGGCCTAAATTTTCCTTTTTCAGGTTTTGGCTTTTCACAAAACACGAGTTTCGTTATCAATCCCAAACACACGTCACCTTTTTCTCAAAATTTTTAATTATTTGGATAATAAAAGGAAAAAAAGATTAAATGAATTATAAGAATCCCGACGCATTTTCTTTGAAATTATTTAAATCACGATAAGTTTTAAAACTAACGGATTTAAGGTTAAGCTTGAAAAATTTTAGGGATTCGGGGTTCGCTGAAAACATATTTTTCGATACAAATCGAATCGCGAAATCTCGATCCCCAATTTCCCGAAACGTTGAAGTCTTAGTTAAAATAAGGATTAAGATAATCATGTCGCAATTTCAGGATTCACGGTTCAGTGATACCACATCTCTTGTCATCATGATTCCTGAAATCCTGAAGCACGAAACCCCGATCCATAATTGGTGTTAAATCAAACTAATTCTGTTTTGGCCTTAATCGTGATTAGTTAGTTAATTAAGATGAGTTTAAGTCCTGTGTTTTAAAAAAAAAAAATCGTCGCGATTTCACGATTTCGGAGATCGGATTTCATCGATAACATACTTCTCGACATCATGATCCCCAAAATCCCGAAAACGTTTAATCTCAATTAATTACTTCACCAAAACGTTTTAAGTCTTAATTAACACGTCGCGATTTCGTGTTTTCGGAGATTGGATTTCATCGATAACATACTTCTCGACATCATGATTTCCGAAATCCCGAAAAACAAAGTTTTTAGTCTTAATCTATGATTAGCACTAATTAACCTTTTTTTTCCAAAAAAGAATTAGTGTTAATCATTCTTTCTAAATTTTCGTTCATGTTTCTATTTTCGATTAAGTAAAGTGTCCCGAGTTTTCTTTAAAAATCCGAAGGCGCCTAAATACGGACATTAAATGCGTATCTCAGAAATATATCCTCTGCGTTAAATGCCTTGAATTCTTGACAGCTGTGTCAATCCCGTCACTTTTAAAAGTATTCAAAGAGAGCATTTTAATGTCTGTCTTTTTATTTTATCAAGCGCAAGAAACACTTAGCTGAGCTCGTTCATTCATTTTCTGTGACAGGTTTTCAATTAAACGCAAAGTCATGGAACCGAAAAAGGCACCGAAGAAGAATGAAGATGCACAGGAAGGAGATATCATCTCCGACACCACACCACATGCTATAGAATCCATTATATCTTGGACTCAAATCTCCAAATTTCTGGAATATGAACTCCAGAATGCTCATCCTAATTCTGAGAATCATTGTCGGGACATAGCTGAGTCAGAGCTTCATAAGATCGCTGCACGCCCATGGCTCGTGGCATACTATGATATGATTAGTTGGGCCCTAGAAAAGGTCGATATCCCGATGAGGAGCATCTTAAACGATCAAGGAGTTATCGTCGGCTCATTCAGGCCATAACACATACAAGTAATGTATAAACTCTTACCAAATCCTAAACATATTTTTAATGTCGAATTTTTAGCAGAGTTTCAGAGGAAAGAATGCATTGAGGTAGACCGGACATATCCTGATATGATTAGAGAATAGGCGAGGTGTCCTGCAAAGTTTAGAGCTGATGACCATGGGATTTACGCTACAACATCCTTGAATGAATACATGGTATATGTAGCTATTATGCTATGTATACTTTTCGGGAGAAAAGATCCATGCCATTTTCATGTAGATTGGGTGCCCTTTTTAGAAGAAGATTCAGAAGGGAATGCTTTTAACTGGCATAAGATTTTGTCAGATAACCTAACAGAGGAAATCTTAAACTACAAAGCAACAAAATCAAAGGGACAACCAACAGCCTTTTACATGTCATCATACATTATGGATGCAATCTGTTATGTGACTCCTTTTCCTTTAATGAATTGGAGTTGGAACATTTCCTGTCCAGAACCCATTCATAAATATCACTCGGCCCTTTGGGAAGAAAATGATAAGGATGCATTTTATGAAGTTTGTCATTTTAATATAATTCCGATGCATAAAATATTTTTTGGATGCGAACCCCCTCGCATTTCTGATGCAATCACATAAAATCTTAAAGCAATTGTCGACAGGTTTATTGAGGAGAATTTTTCCTACATTAGGGTTTACAGTTGTTCCATTCCCCCTCATGCACTCCCTAAATTCCTATCGGACAGATTGGTGTGTAGGGAGGTAACCCATGAGATAGTAAAGGGCGACGTTGGATTAGAACTAAAAGCATCTCAGAAGAAGTCACAACCAACTTTCCTTGTACATATTGGGAAATTTTCTTTATTAAATCTAGGCCATTCTAAGGTAGAGGCTGAATCATTAGAAGAAGTGAAATTAGTAGATATAGAGCACAGAAAGTATGACCCTTATCAAGTAATAAGCATGCATTTTATACATTGTAATATAAAGGCCCATGAGCATGAAGAATCTATCTATGATGATGTATTCAAGGATGTTAAATCCTATGAAGAAGTACTGAATAGAGTACAGGCCATGCCACCTGACTCACAGACCAAATTCGTGTCATTCCAAGGCCATAGGTGAATTTTCCTACCCAAGAGTTTACAGGGTGAAGTTTCAACTACACCTTTAGAGCAGGAAGGGCCTCCCCCAGGGTTTGAAACAAATACATAGGACAAAGAAAATCCCAAAGGCAATATGACGGATACTGATATACCTTCCCAAGACACAGAGGGTTCCCAGACAAAAGAATCAGAGACAGGGAAGGGAAAAGAGCTGGAAACATCTCCAAAAATCCCTAAGGATGTTCCAGAAAAGATAGGAGGAACAACATCAACAGATCTTGGAAGTCCCATCACTTCCTTAACCCCATTGAAGTCAACATATGGAACCCCCCACGAAGGATCTCTATATGTCAGCGATCTAGAGCCAATTTCAAGGGATGAGATCCCTCCATCAGATTATTTTTTCAGTAAAAAGAGAAGAGCAATCTTGAAACAGGAAATTCATCTAAGAGGAGAGGGGATGCTTCAAAAACATAGGGTCATTATAGATGGAAATAAGCTTAAAGATGGAGAATTTGCTATAGAGTTAGCAGGTATGATGGGCGATATAGCATCGACACATATATATTTTGTTGGCAGTTTAACAACCATGCTCGAAAAAAAAGACCAAACAATAACTCAACTACAAGACAAATTGAAAGAAAATGAGAGAAATATCAGTTGGGGAATACAAAAGGGTCTAGAACAATCTAGACTAAAAGATATTCAAGAAATTCAGAAAATAAAAACAGACTTAGAAGAGACAAAACAAATAATACAGGTCACACAGGCACAGGTCCAAAAGCAGGAAGAAGAAAATAAACAGTTACAGGATAAAATTAGTTCTATTACTAATCAAATAGTAGAACTTGAAATTTTCAGGACACAAGCATTGGGAATACATTTGAAAATAGAAGAAGAACAACAGAAAGTGTTTTTGGATCTGGAAGTAGTCCAGAATTACTTTCAAGAAACAAATAAATCCTTGGAGAATGTTTTCCAGAAGGAAAGGGAAACAAAAGCGGCTAGAACGACTTTCCAAAAGGAAGTAGCTCTCTCAACAAAGGAAGAAGTCAGAAGGATTAAAAAATTATCCTTTTTTGAACAGGTTAAAGGGGATATAATACTTAAAGTGTGGGAAGCAGACCTGGCCGAATATAAAAGAATAACCAGAGATGTCAATGATGATTGCCCGAGAATTTTTGATCTCTTAGAAAGGAATTCATTGAATATCGGTAAAAATGACTGTCCCGAATTATTAGGTGAGATTAATATTGCCAAGCACCAGCTAAGGTTCAAAGAAGCGCTGGAGGAAATGAAGATAGAGATCTCAAAAATTAAATTAATCAATATCACAGAAATCGACAAATGGATGGTGACACCGAACCTAAAGTTGCAAACTATTAAGTTCACAGGAAAGATGATAGAAGATCATTTGCCTGAATTAAAGAAAAGATTTTTCATGTTTGAAGCAAAAGAGATACCAGATGCTCCCAGAGTTTTTGTGAAACTTTTGGGAAAGTGTGTTCACTGTCTTGAGGCGGAAAAAGGAAGTTCATCAACATTAACGTAAAAGTATTTTTTTTGAATATTTTCATCATTAGAAATTAGAAAGGAAATGTAAACGGCTGACATTATTCATATATGTAACTGTAATCTTAGGAAGTTGGTTAGTCACCAACGAGAATTTTTTTGATGAAGATGTATAAATATATTTTCAAAAGACTGAGAAAGGGCTTTGGGTTTTTTGGAGAGAGCCGATTGTATTAACAGTTTTCCAATCCATCATAATATATGATACATATGAGATTCTGAATCCTGTAAATTTTTAGCTATGTGTTTTTTAACCCTGTTTACTATACTTTATTATGTTTTTTCGTTCAATTTTTTTCTAATGAATAATCAATTTGAAGTTATCTGCAAACATCTTTTATAGTTCAGATTGACTTGGATATCAAATTATTTACAGTTTTTCCTCTGAAATTGCTATCAGTGATTTTAATACCTATGAATCTTTTGAACCTTAATACTTAACCTTTCATTAGAAATCTTGTTTTCCTTCTTTATTACCTATTACAATATGAGATTCTTTCTTGATTAAAGCCTCATATTTTTCAGTAGTACTTCTTTGTTATTTTATAATTCTCAAATTGTTGCAAATCCAAGAAACAACCTCGAATGTGTTTATGTTAGTGTTTTGAATTCCAAAATTGTTTTTCCTATTCCCATCTCTTAAAAGTTTGAAGTGACATTTGATTAAATTCTTTCACAATTAAATAAAATCTTATTCTCCATGACTATCCCAAATAGCAGACAATCCAACATTGAACCTGGCCTTCAAGATCAAACCAGTATCGCTCTGAACCTATTTAATACCATCCTACAAACAACAACTAATCGGGTCAAATTAGAACGTTCATGGGCTGCTATTGAGAGAGATATTATCATCCAAGAACAGTGGGAAGCTAGACAGAGACAATTGAGAAACTGATTCTGCTTCACCCTTCCTTTTCAATTCTTATCCTCAAGTTATTCTTTTTAACATTTACGGATGCCTTGACGGTATACGTTACAGCCTTAAAGTATAAACTCAGGAACAACAGGTCCCAAGCCCATAATTACTACGATCTTGGTTGGATCAACCAATAGTCCTTGTTTGCATACTACATGTCCTAGTAAAATTCCAAACGATGCGTAAAAAACAAACTTCTTTAAGTTCAACGAAATCTGATATAGTCTGCATCGATCTAACATGAGCCGAAGAACTTCTATATGATATTGTAGTAAACTGAACATCATCCAATCATCCAATTAAACTTCTAGAAATTTATGGATGAAATCCTTGAATGATGCCACTACTACTCTAGAGAACACCTTAGGGGTATTCTTTAATCCAAATGGCATCACCATATACTGATAACTACCCCACTCCATTGCAAAAGTGGTTTTGTTTCTATCTTCCTACACAATTCTTATCTGATGGTACCCAGAGAATCCATTTGTAAATGAATAATTTTCTTGAACTCATACGTTCTCCAGTACTTCATTTGTAAATGGTGTTGGGAATGTATCATGTAAGCATGCGTCATTATTTTCCTTAGATCCATGTAGATCCTAATTCCTCTTATCTTCTTGTCCTGCACCACCATTGGTCTAATCCACTCAGATTCTTCTACTGGTTCAATGATTCCTGCATCTAACATCCTGTCTATTTCAGCCTTGACCTTCTCCTTGTACTTTGGGTTTAACCTGTAAGGTCTCTATTTTATTGGATTATCTCCAGGTTTAGTGGGATATTCATCTCGCCTAAGTTGCCTGCTATCCCCTTCATCTATGAGAATGTGGTTGGAAACAAATCTTGATATTCCCACAATAAGTCTGCAACCTTCTCAATTGTCTCATTGTTCCAATATTCTCCTATCTATGCAAACTTAGGGTTATCTGTTGTCCCAATGTTGAACTTCTTCGTCTTGATAGGCTATGTGTATGCGACGGATGTAATATCTTTCCCTTATACTGCGCCTGTTCCTTCTATCTCATGTATTTGTACATTCTTGGAATCCTCATCCTCGTATTCTTCCTTCATCACATTATAACATTCCAATAGATTTTGGACCGTTATCTTGGATTTCTGTGGGATGTATATGGGTGCTACTTCCATCGTCTACACCTCTGAGAAGATATTTGTGCGGATTTCCTGTATGGAAGGAGATTCATGTTCAAATGTGAATGTGAATTCGAATTTTCAGACCAATTCTTCCCAGCGTGTTGTCTCCCTGTGCATCTCCAATTCTAAATACCAATTCTTTGGGATGGTGTCCAACGTGTGTATGAATCTGTGCATCCACTCTATTTTTGGTACTTAGCACCATAAGTCCCTACAACTTCCCATGTGCTCTGCCGGGTCTCTCTCCTATGTATTTATGCACAATTTCTTCTTCCTCTGGGCCAAAGCATATTTGCATTAGTGTAGTTCACTATGCCTAGTCCTTCATTCCCTTTTGTGTGCATCCCACCATCTAGCTGGCATTGCTTTTAACACGACATCCAGATCCAACAACCTCTATTTTTAGGGTACCTGTAACTCAAATTATTTTATAAATATGCCGATATCAGTTATTCCATCGTACTTGGGTGGGTCACATATCTCCATTCCAATCCAACGCAAATATTGATTTATCCACGAACATCATCTAGTTGACACTTCATGCATCCTCTACTGCCAATTTTCTATACCAGCTTCTAAATATGATGCGCACGAACTGATACTTCTCCAACTCAATGCACCATCCATTGTTGGATTGACATAATCCCCCATATGCACAATCATATTGTATAGGTTGTCAACATCCTTCCCTCTTGTTGGTTTTGTGTATCACTTTTCTTATGATGGGTCCAAAGGTGTAGTAACTTTCAGATCCCCAACCTCGAATATCATCTCCCTCTTTTTCAAGTTAATAATTTCCTGGTTATCGAATGCCCATTCCAATCCCATCAGTGTTGGGTGTGATTGAATATCACATACTATCTCAATAACTTCAAAGTCTGCCATGCTGTGCAACCCATATATGTTCACAGGTACTCCTGTCAGTCTCCTAATCGAGACTATCTCATGCTGATTCGTGAGCCTTAACTGAGCAGGGGACCATACTAGCTCAAGTTCTCCCATCATCTCCCATGTCTTCTTAGGTAGCATGTTCACATCAGATCCTAATTCGAAAATAACATTATCCACATCGTCTTCTCCAATCTGTGCATTGAACCTGAATTATCCGTTGGTTCTCTTCCTCCGCAGTACCTGGTTTACCATTCTTTGTGCGATAGGGGTGTCCCTTCCTTTTGTGTAGTGAAAAATAATGTTATATAACATACTTAGCGCAATTCTATATTTCATTAGTTCTACACAACTCGTTAAGAACTCTGTTAGTGTACTTACTTGTGCACTTGATTTCTCTAATACAACTCGATCTTCTATATGAGACAACGATGATGTTGATGCTCGCCCATGCAGTCCAAGGATTTCCTTTCTTGCTCTCTGATCCGTTGCTTTATCCCACTATGGATTGAATGTTGATATAGGACCTGCTGACTTCCTTACCAATCGTTTTGTCTGGTTTCCTTGAGTTTCCATATCAACACCTGTTCTAGTTCCTCCACACGTAACGACTGCTATTTTTGGTCCTTCATTGCATCTTTCAGCTGATATCATCTACACATTCTGTTTTGAATTATGATTTGGGTTTCCTATGGACCACCATTTCTTAACTAGTTGGGGATAGTACTCTGTCGAGTGATCCAGGGCTCTCCAATATGTGCATGTCATACATGGATTTTGGAAATCATAGGCCAAGTGTCCAGGTTGATTACAATTATAACATATAATCGGTTCGCATCCTCCTCTACCAAAATTCCCTCTACCCCAACCTCTACCAAAGTTTCCTACGTTCCCTTGATTGAAGCCTCTATGATTGTTATATTTCGCACCCCCCCCTCTACAGAGGTGTTCTTCTTGGATTTGGTACATATTCTATGTGCTCTCCCTTAGTAGTTCGAATGCATGACAATCCTTCTCTTCATGTCCTACCGACTTGAAAAAATTGAAAAACAAGTTCTTGGGTGTACTTTGATACTTCTATAGAAATGGACACTTAGTGGGGTGATGGCCCCATTTCAGATTACATAACTCGCAATATCCCCCCTAGCAGTGGATTCAATGCTCTAGCTGCTAAATACTACATGAATGATGGGCATTCGTCCCTGTGACGACCCTTTGTCCTGCATTTGGTACACCAAACTTGTTCTCGTTTATCCCTTTCTTTGATAAGATCGACCAGATGAATTGTTAATGTAGCCAACGTATGAACCTATGCCATTCCTCCAATATCTTCTGCCAGAGATGCCTCTAGTTTCATTGCAATCGCTAGCACCTTGGGTTGCGATGTAACCTTCTCTTAAATCAGGGGCCTTCAAATGTGTGGTAGGAGTTTGGAAATAAACCACTCTTGATGTTGTTGATCTGAAATTTGGAAAGTCAATCTCCCCATCACATCCTTAAAGTGCTGATCGAAATCCCATACAGACTCTGTTTGTACTTGTTTGATCTATTTTATCTCGGTGATGTACTGCGACTCAAACTTTGGATTTTTGAACTCATTTAATAGTGCTTTCTTTATCTCCACAAAATTTCTATCCTATCCTATATGATTAATGCTATGTAACTTCATATACCATACCAACGCATGACCTATAAATGTTGTTTCTAATTGTGCAATTTTTACAACATCATTTTGTATGTTTTTAGTGGCCCAAACTATTTCACACACAAACAAGTGTTGTTCCGGATCCTCTGACCCCACTCCCTTGAATTCAGGAAGTCTAAGAGTATTATCTACTCCCACCATTCTGGATTGTGTAGTCCCTCCTCTTGGTGATGTTGGTGGACTATGATTCTGACTTTGAATCTGCACACTACTCCCACTCTTTTGACTGCTACTACTCTTTGATCCTCAACTAACTATGATGGATTTTGACAAGTCTTCAAATGTTATCTATGATTATGATGATGCACATGGGGTCATAGATCCAACATAGGATCTTGTCTGAGTTGGATTTACTGGCTCTTCTATTATTGGACTGGATTGAAACTCCTCTTCTTCTCCACATATATATAGTATCTCTAAGATTCAGACTAGTTCGCAAGGTTTTCTTTCTTTTGGCTCACTATGCTTCTCTTCTCTCCTAGCCCCATTATTTTTCCTCTTGTACCTCCTTCCTCCACGCAACTCTCCAAAATTGTACTCTTCCTTTGGTATGATGCCTTCTTCCATCCTCAATCCCTTCCTTCCTTGTTCATTGCTTCCTTCTCTCAAACAATCCCCCTGTCATCCTCTAACTCCCCCTATGTGCAAAAATCCCTTTTAGCTGTCGAACTTCATTATCGTCACATGTTTTTCACATAACAACATTTTTATCCACATATTCAATGATTTCAGGAACCTCCCATGTGGACCTTTGAAAAATTCTGTTTCTGCAATATTGTATGATTGAATGCAATCTACCGCAAATTCTGTAACATAACCCCCTAGTATACTATCTAGCCAAAAATCAACTTCTCGAGTAGTTGGTTTACTTACCGTTCATATATCTTACCAATTCAGGAGTCCAATTATTCGACACTACAACACTAAACCTTCCTGTATTCTCTACCAATCTCTCTAGCCACTCGGTTAGAATTTTTGGAAATTCTCCAAAGAAAATTTCATGTAGATCCATGAACACATACCTTTTCATCCATTGCTTGTCACTCATCCGAGGGTTCTTGTTCTATTATCATGAAAATTCTTGTTCTTTTTGTTCTAACCGGTCTGTGATGTCCTTCTTAGTCGACCTCCAAAACATTCCCTTAATCGCAATGTCCTGGTCCCGACAACGAAACCATTTGTTGGCTTAAATGGTATGCACACAGGTTGTAAGACCTAAGGTTTGGGTTAACTATGACCAACAAACCCACAAGACACCAACCTTTTCATCATCACCTTCTTGTGCATATGAAGTCTCACCCGAGGTATCTATTGGGACTACAAGAACTAAGCTTTTGTAGTAGTAAGGGAAAGGGAGGCGGATACCCGAGTCATTGTTCCTTATTCTAACTTATGCATGTTCTCGATTATTACAAATATTCTCACAATCATTCATGAATATTGCACTGTGATAAATCCATAAACTCAGTCTAGTCTATGAAGTATAGCAACATCATTCATAAACGCCCATAGACAAGTAAAGAACACAAGATACCAAATTATCTCTAAACTCTCTCTTTATTCATCTTTCATCTTACCAACTAACTATTACATTCATGAATCTTGCATAATATTCAACCTCACTGCTCAATCTCTCTTTATCTCCCAACCCATTACATATTTATACCCAAAATCTAGGGCTTAAATACCTATTCTATCTATCCCAAAAATATCCCATTACAATGCATGGCATGGACAACTTCAGTTAACTGGATGTTTGCTTTCTTCTGCTTTTCGCTCTTTATGCAACTTTTCTGTTGTTCTTCTATTTATGGAATGTCGTACTATCATCCTTCATGCTTTATTCTATCACTTGGTTTCTTTATTCTTCTATCTGTGCGTTGTCTTCCTCCTGCGTGCTTACGTTCTTCTGCACACTTTCTTCCTTCTGCACACTTTATTTATTCTACACATTTTATTCCTTTTGCGCATTTTATTTATACTTGGGTTTTTCTCCTAAATTGCATCCAAAACTGCATATCCAACAATCAACAATCGTATTCCAACTGAAAGCACTCTTCTTAAGGAGGGCAGTGAGTGGGGCTACAATTTTTCCATAATTCTAAATAAAATTTCATTAATATCCAGTTAAACAAGGAAACTTTGCAAAGTTTTAATGTTTTTAGGGAGAGGCCAATCCTTTATAGCTTCTATTTTCTTAGGATCCACACAAACACCATCCTTACCAACAATATGGCCCAAGTATTCTACTACATAATCTCCAAAGGAAAATTTGGATTGTTTGAGAAAGAGTTGACGCTGAGACAGTAAGTGTAGGACTTGATCCGCATAAGAAATATGGGCTTGCCAAGTTTTACTATAAATAATGATATCATCAAATAAGACAAGTAAAAAATGATGGAGGAAAACACATAAGACATTATTGATGAGACTTTGGAAAGTGGAGGGTGCATTACATAAGCCAAATGGAATGACCAAGAACTTATAATGGTATTCATGAGTATGAAAGGTATTTTTGGGAATATCGACCTCCTTCATACAAATATGGTGGTATCTAGAACATAGATCAAGTGTTTTAAACAATTGAGAACCACTCAGTTCATCCAAAATGTCATCAATGAAAGGAATGGGAAATTTATCTTTGATGGTAATTTTTTTGAGGGCTCGAAAATCAGGGCACATGCACCACATACCTTGTTTCTTGAGTACCATGATCATGAGAGAAGAATAAGGGCTTACATACTAGGGTAGATGACACCTGCAACTAAAAGTTCTTGATCAATTTTCTCAATTTCATATTTTTGGGCAAAGGGGTGACAATAACACATATTGGGAGGAAGACTACCAAGGACAAGTGGAATGGAATGATCATGGGGGCCATGGGAGGGTGGGTGTCCTTGGGTTTTTTTAAAAACATATTGGTGTTTTGAGAGTATATGTTAGGATGAATAGTGGGGGAGGGAGTCTCAACTTCTTGAATGGCATGTATTTGGGAAATAATGCCAGAATGACCCTTTTTGAGGTGTTTCTCCATTTGGTGTGAACTGATGATCTCTAGGGAACCTGTCGTGATGCCTTTGAACTTGTAACATTTTCCATCCTATTGGAAGCTCATTTATAATTCCTTTAAGTCCATGGTGATGGGGCCTAGTGTGTGTAACCATTAAGCACCCAAAACAATGTCACAACCTCCCATTTCAATAGAAAACATGTGGGATTTCATATTATAATGACCAATTTGTAGGCACATAGTTTCAAAATGACCCCCACATTTCATGCAAACACCATTATAAATCATGATTTGGAAGTTATTGACTACATGGATATAACAAAGTGTCTCTTGCGCAATTTGGCGATGAATAAAATTATGGGTGTCGCCATTATCGATGAGGATAATGAATTTTATTCTTGATATAACCAATTAACTTAAGGGTTTGGGGAGATGAGATACCAGTGAGAGCATGCATAACAATTTTTATGAAATAGACATCCACACTAAACCAACTAAGAAAGAGAAGACAAATTCAAACAATAAAGTAAATGAAAAACACCATACACCAATATTTTATCCTAAGAAACCAAATCAGAAAACCATAATTCCTTGAGCATATTTCTCTCTTGTTGTCTTATTCCTTCAAAATAAAGAGTTACATGACTAAACTTGGTCTACACCTAAGACACATTCGCCATCATACTCTCTTTCTTTACACAAGAAAATCCATGCAACCAATTTGGTTTACATCTACATGGCAATTAATCTCCAAATATTGATAAACTTAACACAATTACAATGCACTTTATTTATAGGATTTATAACATGCAAAACCCTAAATCATGGTGCCAAAAAATACTTTCATATCCATGCAAAATATTAATTGCAAATCCCTTGAATCTTGGGATTGTGTTACAGTCGACTTCAATCGGTTTACTAGTTGACTGCCAATCGGTCTTCAGTGAGATGCCACTCAACCTCTTATTGACCTATTTTCAGTTCAACTTCCAAATTCTCATTGACTACTTCGACTTTGACTTCCCCGGTCAATCAATTTAACCTTTGATTTAACCATCGACTCTACTTGACTCATTGGTTGACTTATCCCTAGTCAATCCACCTCGTCAAGAGAACCGAATGACTGTTCTTTCATTGCAAAGAATATAACAACCCAACATTCTCCCACTTATTGTCTTCTATGCTGATACATGAGAACATGAACATCTATTCATTAACTTAGGGGAATAATTCCCATTTCCTCTCTACACCAAGAGAACTTCACAACACTCATAAAGTTGGTCAAAGAGTCTACTATGTTTTCCAAAGTGTCTACCTTCTCCATCAACACCTTATTTCTTTCTACCATGTCTCTCACAAAATGGTACTATATATCAATATGCTTCATTTTGAAATGATACAATGGGTTCTTTGCTAGAAATATTGCACTTTTCCTATCACATTCACAACTCTTTGCTTAAACCCAATCCATGAACACAGTTGATGTAGCCATTATTATTTTTAACTTTCATGAGTGTATTCCATGTATTCAACTTGTGTTGTCAACAAGGATACGAAATCCTATCACTTACTCATCCATTTGATTTCTCCACCGAACATATTGAACAAATATCCACTTGTCGATCTTTGTCGATCTATATCTACAACCCAGTCGACATAACAAAATCCATGTACATTTATTTCAATGTCAGCTTCATGATTCCCTTGGTAGCATATAACATAATATTTTGTGCCACACAAATACCTAAACAATCTCTTGACAACAAACCAGTTCACTTTCCCAGGTGTCTACATGTATATGATCAATACTCCCACTGCATGAGCAATGCCCGGTCAAGTGCATACCATCACATGCATCAAACTACCAATAAAACTTGCATAAGGAACACATGGCATGTCCTCTATTTATGCCTGTCTTTGGACACTATTCAATAATCAATTTTTCTCCCACAAGAATTGGAACCTTGACTGGTTTGCAATCCTGCATGTTTAAATATACTTCAAGACTATTTGAATATACTTCCTCTGATTCAACCATATCTGTCTAATCAAACGATCTCTCTTTATCTCCATTCCCAGAATGAAGTTTGCTGCACCGATATCCTTCATGTAAAACTTGGAGGATAGCTACTTCTTCACCTCCTTTATGGAATCCATGCTATTTGTGACCACCAACATCTCGTCGACATACAATGCTACATATATGAAACGACTACCTTCTTTCTTGGAATATATATAGTGATCAACCTTTCTTATCACAAATCCCAAACTAAGAATGTAGGTATCAAAATTTTAATATCACATCCTTGGTGATTGCTTTAGACCATAAATGAATCTCTTCAATTTTCCCACTAGCTCTTTCTTTCCATTTATTGCAAATCCTACAGGTTTTTTCATGTAGATTTCATCTTCCAGCTCCCCATGTAGGAATGTTTTCTTGACATCCATTTTCTCTATTTCAAGGTCAAATGCTGTAACTAGATACATTAGTACTCTAATGGAATTTAATTTTGCAACAGGGGAAAAATCTCATCGAAGTTGACTCCTTCGACTTGGGAATATCCTTTTGCTACAAGTCAAGCTTTGAATTTATCAACTTAATTTTCTACATTCATATTTTTATTGAACACCCACTTACTACCAATGAGTTTCCTTCCATTAGGTAATTCAACCAAATCCCACATCTCATTATTGTTCCATGATTCCATATATTCAACCATGGTATCCTTCCAAACTTTACCCTCTGTCAAGTCAACTTCCTCCCTAATCGACTTGGGCTCCTCATCAGTGGAAGCTAACACAAATGTAGAATGAAAATCGGGTGGACTATACATTTCAACCAATTTTATTACTTGTTTAGACCTCCTTATAACTAAAGTTGGTTTTTATACGTCTTCATCTGATTTAGTTTACTTGTATGAATCATCTTCTTCATTCCTCAACTCAAACAACACCTTCTATGGTTCTTTCTCCATTTGAACTTTTTTAGACTTGGATGTTCCTTCAACTTCCCTAAAGACCACATATCGACTAAACACTATTTTACTAGATGTAAGACACCATAGCTTATATCCTTTCATTTAATCCTTGTACCCAATGAAAATACACTTGTCTATCTTCTTGTCCAACTTGTTCCTCTTTTCCTTGGGAACGTCACAAATTCATCACAACCATATAATTTGATATGTGAAAGTTAAGGATTCTTACCAAACCATACCTCATGTAGAGTTGAGTTTACTAGTGATGATGAAGGATACCTATTTACTAAATACTTTTCCATGTTGGTTACCTCTTCCTACAATTATTATGCTAGCCCTGCACCACTAAGCATGCTCCTTTCCTTGTCCATCAACATCCTGTTCATTCTATTAGAAACTCCATTTTGTTGTGGGGTATACGGTGTGGTATTTTGGCATGCTATGCCACAATTCTTGCAGAACTTCTCAAATTCCTTTTGATATAATTCACCACCATTGTTAGTTATCAACACCTTGATCTTCTTATTTTTCTGGTTTTCCACAAGATATTTAAAATCTTTAAATTTCTTGAAAACCTCTGATTTCTTCCTCAAGAAATATATCCACGTTTTCCTGGAAAAGTCATCTATGAAGGAGACATAATAAAAGGATCCACCAAGTGAAGGGACTATTATTGGCCCAAACATGTCACTTTGAATTAATTCAAGAATCCCCTTTTCCCTTGTCACTCCAAGTGGGTACCTTACCTGATTTGTTTTCCATAAATGCAATGTTTACAAAAATCAACTTCCAAATTACAATAAGGAAAACCTTCAACCATACCTTTGTTGTGCATAGCTCAAAGTCCTTTTTCTTTAATGTGTCCCATTCTCTGGTGCCATAACATGGTTGAGTCAACCTGACCAAGAGTAGTTGAGTCGATTTGTATCGACTCAACCCGAGTTGATTTAAGTCAAGTCGACTTCAGGAACAACAATGTTATTGCATCTAGTTGAGTTGAAATTCCATAACAACTTGTATAGGGTTCCAATCCAAACTCCTTTCATTAAGACCATCACACCCCTGACCATTTTGCATGTATTCTTATGAAATAGAGTGTGCACACCTACATCACTCATCTTGCTGATGGATATTAGGTTTCTTTCCAAAACTAGAATATGTAGCACACTTGGAAGGGTTGTAATCCTCCCATTATCCTGTTTCATTTAGACTCTTCCTTTTCCAACAATTTTGGTTGTTGAGTCATCCCCCAATAACACATGTCCCCATTCATATCTCTCATTTTTGCGAGATCATTCAATATGAGGTTAAGTACGAAAGGATTCTCCCAATTCCATCAACCAAACATCCTAATATGACTGTGTATTGTTCGATGCCAAATACATATCGTCTCCTTTATCTAGAGTAGTCTTTCTCTCAGTAGACTGCTTCTCATTAGATCTTGTACTAACTTCCATTTCCTTCAAATTGCAGTCTCTCTTTTAATTCCCATCTCTAACACATTTCTAGCATCTTTTCGCTGACTAAACTAGGGATTTAGATCTACCCTTGGACTTATAATTTCTACTATAGAATTTTCCTTTATCTCTATCGATTGGTAGACCTCTCACCATCAAGTCATATTTGGTCGATCCTTACATGTTCTTCCATCTCATTTATTCTGAAATCATATATGAAACCATATCTTCTAGCATTAGTGTGGTCAAATTAATCCCTACAAACATGACTAAGCTATCCTATGAGTATGGAAAAAAACATAATAGGCTAATACATTTCTCCTCCTCAGTGATTTTAATATCCATAGGAAATAACTAACATATTAAAATATTGAATGCATTCAGATGCTCTGTTACCAAGATCCCATCACTAATCCTTAGAATATGTAGTTTCTTCTGAAGGAACATATTATTTACCAGGGATTTTGATTGGTACAAGCTTCCCAACTTGTTCCATAGTTTCTTTGCAAAGTCTTCACCCGAGACATTCAACAATACCAAATATGCAAGACAAAGTAGAATCATACTCCTTGACCTTGTCTTTAGTTTCTCCCATTCTTACCTTGAAATACTTATTGGAATGGTCCCTGGGAAGACCACTGCCCATTGTTCTTGATCTATAAGGAGTTATTTAATTTTAATCTTCCAAGGCTCAAAATTTCGTCCTTTGAATTTTTCGATCTCTATCCTCAAACTTCTTTCCATTATTTCAAGCACAACTTTAAGGATTCATGACTTAGAACTCTTAATCGACCTAGGTTTAGATCATAACCAATATCTTCTCACCTTTTCCCTAATATGACTCATATAGAACACCAGATAAGCTCTGATACCAAATGTTAGGAAATACAATCCACACTAAACCAACTAGGAAAGAGAAGACATATTTGAACAAGAAAGTATGAAAAACACAGTACACATATATTTTACCCTGGAAACCCAAATGAGAAAACAAAAATTCCTTGAGTCTTACTCTCTTGTTTTCTTATTCCTTCAGAATAAATAGTTACATGACTAACCTTGGTCTACACCTAAGACACAATCACCATCATACTCTCTTGGTTTACATGAGAATAACCCTCTAGCCAATTTGACTTACATCTACATGAGAAACAAGCTCTAAAGATTGATCAACTTAATACAATTACAACATGTCTTATTTATAGGATTTACAACATACAAAACCCTAAATCATGGCACCCAAATTTTTTTTTATATCCATGCAGATGATTGGCTACAAATCCCATGAATCTTGGAATTTTTTTACAGTCGACTTCAATTAGTTTATCAGTTGACTACCAGGCAACGTGGTAGTCAATGTCTAGTCAACCTTTAGTTGGTTGCCACTTGACCTCCTATAGACTGAACTTTTGAATTCCCATTGATCAATTCGAATTTGAATTCCCTGCTCGATCACTTCAACCTTTGACTTAAACATCAAATCACCTTGACTTTTACTATCCACAGTTGATCCACCTCGACTAGACAATTAGATGACCGTTCCTTCATTGCAAATAATATAACAACCCAACATATATGAGGGGTTCAACCTTTGGTGGATTAGAGGGTTGGTTGTTATAATGAGCCTGAGGTAGTTCTTCGAGAGGGGAAAAATAACCATAATATTAAAAAATGTCCTTAGAAATGGCCATAGAAATATTTTTCTCCTTACATTTGTGCCATGGAAAATATTTTTCATCACAGTTGTAGAAAAGACCCTTAAGTTGGCATTCAACCATTTATGACTTGGTTAATTTATGGACCTTAAGAGGAGGGAAAGGAGGAGTTTGATTAGTGGTTCAGGAACATGGAATAAAGGATGGATTTTTGATTTGAGAAGAGACTACTTTCTATGCTTCCTCGGATAAGTTAGTAGTTTCAAGCAAGGTATTGGGTTGAGACATTACGATGTGAGCTCGAATGTCATCCTTGAGGCCACTAATAAAGAATTCATGAAAAAGGTGTCTGACATGCCTTCATTTTGGAAAGCCAATTTCTTAAAATAATTTATGTAGTCTTCAACTGTTCAATTTTTTTAATCCTGGTCAAATGGCCTGAATTATGGGTGTCTATGTCAAAGCATTCATAAAGGTTTTCTACAAATTGGGTCCAAGAAATATACCCTCGGTGTGAATTTTTTCACCATTGCCACTATTTATATCATTTTGGAACCAAATAAAGGACACTAACATGAAGTTTGATCAAGTCATCACTGATGCCATGCAATGAGAAATTATTTTCCATTTGAGTGACCTAGCTTGTGGGGTCGGAGTCATCAAATTTATTCACCTCAACTTTAGGAATAAATAGGTCATGAGTAAGGGGGTTAGAGTTAAATCCATGGAGTGGGATGAGTCAATGCCCTATTGGTATGAAGGTTTTTCAAGGGATATAGGTCCTTGGGATTGATGAACCAATGCGGTCATGGATTTCATATCGACAGAGAGGGTGTCAAGTGTAGCAAGTCTAGAATTTATGGTAGCAATTTTAGAAGTAACTTGAGTGATATTCTAATTGTTCTTGCATCAGGATGTTTTGAATGCATTTTGAGGTTGTTGAAGAAATTTTCTAGGGTAGTGAGGTAGTTGTCAAATTCTTGGTTGCGGCTGGCTATTGGGGAGATAAGTTGGAAAGAATAGGGATGATGGGTCTGCAAAAAATGGATTATAAGAGATTGGTATCAATGATATCAACAAAAAAAGGGGAATCTAATGAGATGGGTCCCAAATTAGGGTGTCAGGGAGGGTGGGTAGGTCCACATAAATAAGAGGATTATCAGAGAGGGAAACCACTCCAACTAATGCAAAGAGAGGAATACAGTGGGATAGGTCCCAAATAAGAATGCTGATGGGACCACTATACTCATTTTTTTACTCATGGATTTAAATTCCAGTATGAATAATACTGGGGTCATAGAATGCCCAAATTATTTATACTAAATATTGTGTAGGAATTTCATAGCCTGGATGCAAGAAGGAGTGCCTTGTGCTATAAATATTTGATATACTGATAGGGTCCAATAGTAGTACTCAACCCAATATATTAGGGCTCTAACTAAGGAGGGTTAATCGTACCCTTATCTGTACTACCCGATTACCCAGGAATGCAAGAGTAATCTACCTGAGTGTTGTTCGTGGTGCCACTATAGAAATCAAGAGGTCAATTGGAAGAGCTACAGATGGTTTTAGGATACCTATGGGACTCCCGATATACCTGAGGGTATATGGGAGTGAGAGTCTGTGTAAAGGGGATATTTTATATGGTACCACTTGAAGGGGTACCAACATGGGTTATATGGGTTTCCAACAAGGTGAAACCATGTGTAGTTCCTACATGTATTCTTCCCCAACCACAATTGTACCCACTTAAAGACATATCACAGTGCTTTATAAACACTAGAACACATCTCTAGCCTTTTTTTTTCTAAAAATATACAGAGGAAAGAGATCTGATACCACTTGTAAGGTACTAGAAGGAAATATGCAGAGCAATAACACAATTGATATCACAGTAATGAGCAGAGAGAAACAAAATAGTAATCACAATGATACAATATATCCAAAAGATGATACCTTTATTATCTTGAGAGAAAAATTCACTTTCCTCTTTGAGGGGGAAATCTTTAGCAGAGAAGAGCTCGAGTACAAATGATTTCACAAGACAACCATTTCCATGCTTTCTACCCCTATTTATGCTATTTATATATTCTTGAGAACATTCTAGAGGAAGAACTTTCTAGAGGCAGAACCTTCGAGTAAGTTTTCTTACATTAGACATGTTCACATTATTACATAGGCCTTATTTACTAATGACGACCTTTATTAGATAGAAAACCTATTATTCTATCTATTTGAGGGGCTAGGGAGGTTAGGACCCTAAAACCAACTTGGGGGTTTTCTCCAAAACTTGTGCTTTGAATTCAAGGAAGGACTCCAATTTCGTTTTCCATTTCCCTTTCAAAATTGACATGTTGACAAGGTATGATTATGATTTTTCATGGTTAAGTTCTTTAGGTTGGTTCTTCTATACAATATTCCATTCATCCTCAACAAATTGGGTTATCCTTTACAATGCATTTTATGTATCTATCACCATTGGCTTAAGTTTTCTTGATTGTATTTCATTTCCTAGGAAGAATTGAACAATTTGTCTAGTTCCTCATTATATTTTTGAATTTCTTTCATTTTTTCTTCCTTTTTGTCCACATCCATTAGTATATATACTTTTTTCTACATCTGAACCATCTTGTGTTGTATTTCCTCAAGTGGATTTTCCTATTTCTTTAACATTTGCATTTAGTTTTTTGCAGCAGTGTAAATTTCTTTCGATTACATAGTCACAACATTAAGTTTTCCTTTTGCATATTTGGATGAATGGGTGGTTGGGTCAATTGAGATAATTAGTTGCAATACCTTAGACTTAAGGATTGATTTATCCACTGTTAATGATTCATGCAATGCCTTCTTGCACTCCTTTATTTATTCAACAACTTGTTGCACTTTATCTACCATCCCTACTAAGGGATCTTTAGGTGCCAATTTTGGAATATTTGGAGCCTCATATTGTAGTGTTGGTGAAATATGAAGTAATCAAGTCCTTATAGATTCAATTTCATTTTCCATTGCATCTTTATTGTGGCATAATGCACCACACTTCTGATCTGTGACGTCCAGTTTCACTTGCAATTTATTATTTTTTGTGCAGAGTTGGTTATTGTCTCTCTTAGCATGAAGAAGGTGGTGGCCTAGTTAATTACCAAAAATATAATTCTACAAGATGAAGTATTTAGTAGATACTTGTATGACATATGATTCTTATGATGCTTGTGAATGGAGCAGTGTCATAGGATCCATTTAATGTTTTTCACTTAGTGCTAAAGGATCTATGTAACTATGAACCTTATTAAAGTCTTGCTCTATTACTGCACTGAGGTAGATAGCCAGATTCTTGGTTTTTTCTTGTACATATACATTGATGTACTATACAGTGTCAAAACATTGTTGACAATCCTAGATCAATGTTTTTTGATACTCCCAATCTTGGGTGAGATAATAAATCATCTACAAGGTTGTTGTATGATCCAAATGAAAAAATAGATCCCTAGGTATATTGTCTAGTTTCTATGATGTTATGATTTGGAAGTATATCTTTGTACCAAGGGAACATCATCCATCTCTTCTTATTTTTCTTTTGACCACTAGTTAGACCCACCAGTTGGGTCTTTTTATGATTTCCTATTCTCTTTTAGGTCTTTATCATCTCCACTTATGTATGTAAGCATGGGATGAACTTTAGTGATTAATATTTCATGAGATTATTTCCCTTGGTCATGGCCTTCATCTCAGTCATGGCCTCCACTATCCTTTTGGCCACCCTATGTTTACTAACCTTTAGTTTTGTCCCAAGGGTCCATCTCAATAGTAGTCCCACCCATTGGAGAATTGGGTTCCTCATATTCAGGAATATAATGAATAAATTTGGATGGGACTTCTTGCATTACATGAAGAAAATTTATAATTAATGGAACATGGGTTTTTGAACTAGATATTACTAGTTGTAGATGCTATGGACTACCTTATTTTGTTTATGGATTCTCTGCACTAATTCCTTTTATTTCCAAATCCATATGGTATGCATTTGTAATCGGCATGTGGGTTGTGGCCTGAGGTGGGTGGGTACAAAGATTCTTTAATTAATTTTGGGTTAAAATATATAGTAGATTTGTAACCCCTTGTCACACCTCTTTACTAGTCCATGAAACTTTGAATATAATTATTATCTAGGGCATGGGGAAGAGAAACTTAATTGTACTAGTAGTCCTAGAAGTCTGTACCCTTTCCATGATTGAACTTGATGGTGGTTTGAGTTCCATTTATTTCCTTTTATTTGACTGAGATGGTGTTGTATGTAGGGTTAGTGGCTCATGGTATAAAATAGGAACTTGATAAAATTCCTCATTCATTTTTCGTAGATTATTCTTGGGAAAAGGAAGAAACTCCTTTGTTCCACAATTTTTATTGTAGCTCATAGCTAGATTTATACATTTTCTATAATAGTTTTCATAGTGAGGATGAAGGGTAGAGGATTTACTTCAATATTTTCCTTGCCTTCCATGAATTTTCTGATGTATTTTTTTTTTATCTTGTGGTACTTCAAAATTTAACCACTTTTGATAATGATTGATGATCCTATTGGGGAGATCGAACCAATATTATATGACCTCCACCATTCTATTATATTGAGTAGTTAAATCCATTTCATTTGATTATAGGTGGTTTATATCCTTCCTTTCCCTCCATGGATTGAAGGTTGCCAAAATCAAGACCTTTTCAGGCTAAACTAGCTCACAAACTTTCGAAACTTCCTTGGGTCCCTCACCTTGATATTCTAGGGTTTAGTGTTTACAAAGTTTGCATTATGTTTTCGCACTCTCATCTCTCATTTTTCTATCAGATCCAAAAAATCCTCTATTGGATGGCTTGTGATACTATATTAGCCACATTAAACTATCCTTGGCTCTGGACAATCCCCAGAGACATGTCCTATCTCATTAAAATTATAACGTTTTGTGGGGATTATTCATGTAGAATTTATTCACCCTCAGTAACCCACTCCATATCCACATTGATAGCCTCCACAATATCCTCCTTGGCATCCTCCTTTGATAGACCCAAATATCACTTTCTCCACATGAAGGAACTCCTATCAAACCACTCAATGAGCATTTAGGGGTGTGATATTATCCACAATGTGAGTGTTTATCATGCAAAAGTAATAGATTATTATAGTTAAGGAAAAAGGGTATTTCTACAGGGTGATGCCCATAAGCTTTGCAGAATTCACAATACTCATTGGCCACATTGCTTAGAAACACATAACGTAGTGGGATTAGGTTTTAAGCCATAAATCCTATCCATAGTGAGGAAAAATCATCAGTAGTGTGACCCTTTGTCTTACAGACTATGCACCAAAATTTCTTTCTCCCTACCTTGGTTCGGTTAATCTCTTGGATCTACATTGTTGGTGCTGACAATTGGGATTAAAATGTGCTATATTGAGAGTTATGATAGTCAAGGGGATAGCCAAAACATTGGTTAGAATATTCCCAAGATGCACATTCATGTACTCAATATTCATGTCTTGGGATAACCCTTCCTATTGCATGGTCCATTTTTTCTCCATGAGTGGTACTCTAGTTAGAGACAATACACACTAAATGAACCATTATTTATGTTGGGTTTCATGAATAGGATACATAAACTTGTTTATTAGGTTACAAAAATACCGTTTGTATTCCCAAGTATTCTTACTAATGATTTGTTTAATATGTTTCATCTTGGCACAAATCTATTGCTTTGATCTAGGCTTCTATAACTTGGATATAAATCTCACCTTTACTTTGTCCAAAATTTTAGTAGTACCCAAGGGATTAGTCTATACAACTTTCATGTACCATTGTAGAACCATTCCATACAACATGGTTTGGAACCCTACAATATTAGCATTTGGATTAGTGGTCCTCTTCTCCAAATCAACTCACAGAAGAACTAGTGTTGTTTTGAATCACTTTCACCCTTTCCAAAGAACTTGGGAAGGTGCAAAATTGTATTGGTTAGTACTCCATTCATACTTTTGGTCTATTCATTCACCAAAATAAAACCTTGTGGGCCTAGTTGATTGACTATAATTGTCCCACCACTTGAACCAGGACCAATAGTCACAATTTCAATTCTTCTAATTCTCATACTTACTCCTAAACATGGTTGCATGCCACTTCTACTTCCTAAACTACGGGGTTATTTCAAATCAATACCAAAAGAAATTATATCAATTGCCTAAGTTGTTTCAAACTATGTATGGGGTGATAATTTCTTTGGACCGACTCCATTACCTTTAGGTTGTACCATGTATTCTATCCCAATATATCCTTCTTCAAATAGTTATAACACATCATCGAGTAGCCCATTATCTTGTGGCTTGATGAACATTCCCTCTTTTATTGGTTGATTAGAATTTTCTTTTAATGTGGCTTCCCACTAAATTATTTTGGTTTTTTGGTGTGAACAAGTTTTCCCTACTATTGTGCTTCCTCTTTCACTTCCTCTACTTCCCTATACATCCTACCTTGTTCTATTCTAATTCCCAAGCTTCCTTCCACCACCAATCCACATTCTCTCAACCACCGATTGGATTTCTCTCCCCCTTTTCACAACTCCTCCAACTTATTTAGTCACACTTTTGAGATATCCTTCTCTTCTATAAATACTCACAATTTCATCTTCCTAATGAATATCCATTATCTTTTTTAGCCACCAATTTTTAGATATTGCAGCTCATTTTAAATCATGTTTTCTCTCTCTCGATCATATGCCTCCTCCATGGTGCCTTCTATATTCAACTACCCATTCTGTCTAGTTCCATCCTAGGTCACCCCCAAGCACAAGTTCTTATGCTACCGTGACTACAAGGTTAAAAGGAATATAATATTCTTCCACAAAAAAAATCTTCACCTAGGTCACAATTTCTTTTACCATCCTCCCATGAGATCCTTTCTTGAACTATTCTTCTACTCATGAAAAAGATTGGATGAAATCAACTACAAATTAAACAATGTAGTGTTCTACTATGATTTCAACTCAAAAATTGATACCTCTTGTGACTTCATGATAAAATCTCTGCAACACAATTAGGATATTGAAAATTCCATTGGATCTCCTTCCACATTTTTCAGGATATTTGTGTATGCTCCCTAAATCTACTCACCCATTCAAATAATACTAGTATAAATTATGCCCATCATACTTCATAGGTATCATGGTCATCATGTAGCATAGTATATCGACGACCTATAACATACTCACTCACAAAGAGGTCAACTTGTTTAAACCACAAATTCTCCAGATAATTTTGAGTTAACATGGTAGCCATACTGTCAAAATACCACACACAACATGATAGTGTCTCGACAATGGAATCATTTGTTGGTTAAATTTGATACCTAGGTCCACATTGATGTCCAACAAGGGGTTTATTGTTAGGAACCTAACCTACCTAACCTCTCAAGATGGTACAAAAATATATTTCCATGTAATAAAGGTCCATATTAATAAGGCCTAGGAATAGGGAGGAACAAGTCAAATGTAAGAAGATCTAATAGAAGCTTCCACTTTTAGAAGGATATTCCTCTAGATTGTTCTTTTGGATAGATAGATTTAGTATAAATAAGAGTAGAGGGTATGAGAAGTTTTGTCTTGAAGAATGATTTTAATAGAGCTCTGCTTTGCTGGAGGTTCCCCCCTTGAAGAGTCAAGTGAACCTTGTTTCCTATCAATAAAGATATAATTCTAGTGTTGTGGTTCCATATAATTTGTTGTTTCAATGTTATATCTGCAGTATTTCCATATTCTGTTGCTATCTCGATGTTATTTTCTGCATTGCTTCTCTTTTCTACTAATATAATAGACCTAGTACCTTACAAGTGGTATCAGAGCACTTTCCTCGGCAAAAAATTGTGGGTTAATTTTTTTTTTTTTTTTCAGTGTAGAGACATATTCCAACATCTTAAAGCTATAGAGATCTGTGTTTATGTGCATAAACCCGTGGTTGGGGACTAATACACACAAGAAATACAAGTGGTACTCAAGTGCACATCTGTTTTCCACCCTTGTAATCCTTGTTGGTACCCCTTCGAGTGGTAGCGTATCAGAAAACACTTGTATATGAATTGACCTATATCTCCTGAAGCCCTCTATAGATAAATTGATTGGCCACCTAACCAACTATAGTGCCACCGAGAACAACACTCGGGAAGACACTCTCTAGTACCTGGGTAGTAGGGCAGTATGACTGAGGAAATGATCTATCCTACTTAGTTGGTGCTCTGAGATATTGGGTCGAGTACTACTTTTGGACCCCGCACGTATATCAGAGAGCTATAACACAAGGAAATCCCTTGTCTGTAGAAACCCTAAATACTCTACCCCTTGGGACAGAAACAAAAACAAAACAAAAAACATCTATTGCCGCACAATTGTGCTTTCTGTATTATGGTTACAAAATTACTACACATTTCTTCTTGTTAATCACTTGGGCATTTCGTCACTGCAGTATTATTTAGGTCAAAGTATAAATCTGTGGGAGTTAAAAAAAAAATTATAGTGGTATCGCTGACACACTTAATTGGGACCTATCCCATTGGATTCCCTTTTTCTGCCTGATCATAGTCATGCCTTTCATTTTTAAAGTTTTTTTTTTTTTCAGTGGACCCGACCCCTTCCCAGCTTCCCTATTTTGCCGCCTATTCCATTATATTTACCTTTTGATCATCATGGTACCTATCGCTTATAAGTCCTTTTTTGTGGTCCCACCCACCCATTTTCCCTTACCCGCACTCCCCCTCTCCAAATGGCCACCACTCGCAACCAAGACCTGCAAGGTTCCATAAATCAAGCCCATGACTCCATCCAACACGTGATATCTGATATTGGCTCTAGCAATTCCCGCCTTGCACAATTCAAGACCCAAGTCTAGCATAAATTTGACACCATGGAAGCAAACTTCATGAACCAATTTAACACCCTCCATTTTGTTTTCAACCAGTTGTTGAACTGCACTCCAGGTCCTTCCTCCTTGGACCAACTAGATGTTGCTGATTCCTCTCATTCTCTGCATTTTCAATCCAAATCCTTTCATCATGACCCCCTATATCCCCCACGTTGAGGTCAATAAATTTGATGGCTCCGATCTTACAGGTTGGGTCACTCAAATGGAGAATTATTTTTCTCTGCATGGTATTACTGATGAGGTGGCCAAACTTCGCTATGCTATCCTCTATCTAGATCCTAAAGGATGGCAATGGTGGAAATGGAATAAAAAATCACATAAGGGGTATATTTCCTGGACTCAAATTTTTGTAGAGTTCTATGACCACTTTGACATTGAAACTCACTATCTCGGTCATTTGACCAAGTTGAAACAGTCAGGCACAGTGGAATACTTTATAACTACTTTTGAGCATTTTGCCTTTCAAACCGAGGGCATGTCAGATGAGTTCTTCTGTGAATTCTTTATCAGTGGCCTAAAGGATGAAATCTGATCCCAGGTTCTCATGGACCACCCTCAGACTTGTTTGGAAGCTACTAAACATGCTAAAGAGGCCCAACAAGTTGTTTTTTCCTAGAAAAAAAAACCCTCTTTTGTTCCTCTTCCTCGACCCACTAATCCTAACTCCCTTGTCACTCCCCTCAAGATCCATAAATTAACTAGGGATGAAATGGTTGAACTCCAACTAAAGGGTGTTTGCTATAATTGTGATGAAAAATATTTTCCGAGGCACAAGTGTAAGGAAAAAAAACTTTTTATGGCCATTTCCAAAGATGTTCCTGAAGAATATGTGACAAGTCCCCTTGTTGAAGAGCCCTCCCTTCCTGATTCTACCCAGGAGCTCGCTGACCCACCTGAAGTTGACTGACTCATTTCATTGCATGCCCTCACTAGCTTCTCTACTCCACAAACCCTCAAGCTCATTGGCTATATTAAGCATAGGAAGGTCATCATCCTGGTTGACAGTGGTATCACCCACAATTTTATTCATCGTTGCATTGCCCAAGAAATTAATTGCTATATTCGTGCTGACAATAATTTTCAAATCATGATATCCAATGGTGGGTCCATGAAATGTGGTGGGTGTTGGCATAGGGGAATACCCGAGGTTCACTCCAAGAGTGCACCAACAAGCCCTAGCTACTGGCCCTTTCGACAACACCTGCGAAGAAGATGCAGTCTCACCTGAAGAAACTAAGAGGGGGGTTGCAGGACAGGAATGTATACAACCAGGGGAATATCAAGTGGATCTATCACAACAACAATACAACATTCATATATCACTTATCATATAGTTCTATCCTGCATAGCTATAGATATGATCTAACATAAGACTGCAAATAACAATATAACAATGAGAGAGATCTAGACATCAATCACACATACGAAAAAAATATACATGGTTCACCCTCCCTCTAGGGCTACGTCCACATAAGTGTGATTATGATTTATTAAGGTAAAGAATACAGTTCTTATCTACGCTCTCAGCTAGAAAATCTTCTTTCCTCTCTCTCTTTCTCTCCCCTTCCTGTGCACCCAACTGTAGGACTCGACCTTCGCAAATAGCTGAAGATCTCACAATACAACCCTCTCCCTCCACAATAGAGATAGAACAACAATATCATACCAATACTCAATGAACAACCACACCCAAGTAATCTTGACATTTATTTATACATTACAATCCCTCACCGACAACCTTAGGTCGAAACCTAGGTGCCAAAACCCTAGATACCAAAACCCTAGATACCAAAACCCTAGGTGTCTAAAAACCTAGGTCAACTTGACCCACTTTTTCAGGGCTTCGCTAGCATGTCTTTCTTTCTTCATCGCACGGTGCTCCAAATCATCCAATGATGGCTTTCTCTACTTGCTGAGTTGTCCACGATCCTTCTTCCTTGCCGATCTGTCATTCCTGATCTCCTCGTCCAACGACTTGATTTTCTGTGCTTCACTCCATCTTTCCTGCTCTTTTGCTCACTTCGAATTAGTGATAGTTACTGTGTCTCCCGCGAAGATTGATTTTTACCTTTCCTTCCTTGTTCTTCTCTTTATTCTATAACTAGGGGCCAACAAGCCCCCAACACACACCTATGACTCATCCCAAGGCACTTCAAATTTGATCCTCTTGTTTTACTTCAAGTTTGGACTGTGCAATGCAACCCTTTCTTTCTACTTTATGCCTCCTTTCCATCCTTGTGTTGACTGTCTTTTCTGTGTCTGGTAGCCAGTTTAAACTGCACCTAGTACCTGGACCCTTTTACTCATGCTTTCACTGAGAGCTTCGAGGCAGCTGGTTATCATAGTACAACTTCAACAGACTCCCATTCACCAATCCTTCCTTCCAGTCTCCCTTCAATGTCTTCAGCTGCGCAACTCCTCCTTTTGTAACATATGCAATCTCATATGGTCCAAGAAAATGCATTCTGAACTTCCTAGGGTGTTTGATAAACTTACTTTCATACACCAATACTAAATCACCTTGCTTGAATGTCTTCTTATTGATGTGCCTGCCACGATAGGCCTTTTCTTGTTCCTTATAAACGTGTTGATAGAGTCCTGCAATGAATCTGTCTTCTTCTAGTTCAACCAACTGTGCAAGCCTCTCGCGAACAGTGCTAGTATCATCCATGTCTATAAGTGAAACAATTCTTAGGCTTGGTACTAAGTATTCCATTGGGACAACAACTTCAAGACCATAGACCAACTTGAAGGGGGCCTGCATTGTTAATTTCTTGCAAGTGGTTCTATAAGCCCAGAGTACTGCTAGTACTCTTAAATCCCAATCATCCTTGTTCATGTTGCAAATCTTGGTCAATGATGTCTCCAATATCTTATTGAATGCTTCAACCATTCCATTTTCTTGTGGATGGTAAGGTGTACTCTTCTGATGGTGGGCTGCAAATTCTTCAGTCAGGGCTTCAACTGTCTTATTGATGAAGTGTGTACCTTGATCACTCATAAGGATCTTAGGGCATCCAAACTTTTGTTATTATGTTATCAAATATAAAATGCGTAGCTGTAGTTACACTACAGTCCTTGCCCGCTCTGGCTTCAGCCCATCTGGTTAAGTATTCTATCGCAGTAATAATGTACCTTTCTCCTGTGCGCTTTCCTGGTGGGCTTATAGGTCCCACGAAGTCAATGTCCCACTTTTCAAATGCTTGTAGGGTCATCTGTGGTGCTAATGGAATTTCATCTCTTTGGGATTGTTTTCCAATTCTATGGAATACATCACATGCTCTGGCATACTCTTTAGTATCTCTGTGTAACGTAGGCCACCAAAGGCCAACTCACAGAACCTTCTGCACAATTGCTTTCCCTGTGTAATGTCCTCCTGCGATGCCTTCATGAGCTTCTACGAGGATCAGTGGTCGCTCTGTCTCCATAACAAACCTCCTTAATATTTCATCTGGTCCCATTTTGTACAACTATCATATGAATGGTAGCTCAACTCCTGGTCCTTCCACATTTCTATGGCCTTCTGCCTCAACGATGTTTACCTTCCTCGAATCATCATCTTCATCGACATTAATGTTGTAACATCCTTGCAATTTTTGGAATGGCACGGTCCATTCATCTTTTTCTTGATCCAAAGGTAGGCCAGATGCCTCCTTAAATACTTTCTATCACACAATCTGTAATTCTTGGTTTATTGAAGGAAATTCACTTTCAAACAAAAAGGTGGTTACAAAATTCTGGGTCATACCTTCCCAATCTGAAGTGACGAGGTGCGGCTCCTCTTGGAGGTACCAGTTGATATGGATCATGTCCAGCATGTTAATGAATCTGTGCACCCATTTTTCTCAAGGAATGTCACTCCAGGCCTCTTCGCATCTTTGCACATGGTCTTTTGGGCAACTTAGACCTGTGTACCTCACTTCGCAACTTCCTACTTGTGCTGAGAACTGCGCTGTCATCAAAGTTCAACATTGTGTCCAGTCTGTGATGTTTCCTTTGTGCATCCCCCACCATATTGCTGGTGTGGATTTCATGGCCTCATCCATTGCCAACAACCTCTATTGTGTTGGTATATTTGTCTCAAACTATGATAAATTTTTTTCTAAATGGTTCAACCCATCAAATGTGGGTAAGTTACTCACTGTTGTGTCGATCCAGCGAACCTCTCTAGTTAGTCTAGCAAATATTTTGGTAGAGACTTCATACATCTGGTTCTTCCATTTCTTCAACGCTTATTCTGAGTCTGATGAACATGTGTTGTCTCTTCGCCAACTCAGATTCCTGTTAGTTGTAGGATTGATATAATCCTGCTGTTTGGCTGTTAGTTTGTAGATGTTTTCCAGTTCGTACGCGTGGCCTTATTCTTTGATAGGCTTTGTGTATCGAGGACCCTCATCTGGATCTAAAGGTGCAATGACCCAAGGCCATCTCTTCCAAATTTCATACACCTCTTCTTTAGATCAACACCAATAGAATTGTTAAAGGCCCAATCAATTCCTAATAAGGCAGGATAAGGGCAGCTGTCATCAACAATTTCAATTACTTCAAAATCTGCAAAGGTTGTAACTCCATTGATGTCCACATGGACATGCTCCAACTATCCAAATGGGATGACAACTTGTTGATTAGCCATTCTAAGCCTGATAGGGGAATAGATCAAATTCGGTTTCCCATCAGTGCCCAGGTTTTCTTTGTCATGACATTGACCTCCGACCCTAAGTCGAGGACCACATAGTCTATATCATATTATCCTATTTGAGAATTCAAGTGTAATTATTTATTTTTCCTTCTCCTTTTCCCAATTTGGTGCACTTCCCTATTCAGTAAGGAGTCTATCTTTCCTATCTCATACTGCTTGATTAAATATTGTAATTCTTGTACAATGCTTTTATCTTGAATCAACTTAACACAAGTGCACAAAAATTCCATGAGTTTGCTTACCTCTTTTCCTTCTGTTGGCGACGCAGACTGATCAAATTCCTGAGGCATGCCATATTATTTGATTTCTGGTTGTTTATTTGATGAAGACCCTTGATCTCCTTTGAACTCTTTTCTTACCTCCTCAAATATCTATCTTTCTTTCTTAGCATCGAATGTTGGGGTCTTCTCTGTAGCTTTTATAACTCCGTGGTCGTCTGCAGTCTTTCCTTGGGCTGCTCTGCCTTCTCCTATAGCAGTGCCTCCTCGAGTGATAACATCAAATCTAGGGTCTTCTCCACGAGGTTCAACATATATCAGTTTCACTTGCAGGTTTTGCTGAGGTCCTTGTCTTTCCTGAAGCTTAGCTAGCAACAAAGGTAATTCCTTGATGACATGCTCGAAGGAATTGCAATAACTGCAGGTTGTGCAAGGGTTCTGGTAGTCCCTTGCTAAATTTCCTAGCTACGTGCAGTTGTAACAGATTATTTGTCCTCGACCTCGACCCATGCCTCCTCCTCATCCTCGTCCTCTGTATCCACCGCGAGGATTGAAACTTTCTCTTCCTTGAGAATTATACCGTGCATTGTTTCCTTCTTGGTGTAATTCACCTTGGATCTTGTATATGTCTCTTGATCTTTCATGCATCAGGTCAAAATCCCTACAATATATATCATCGTTCCCTATGGACTTACAGAATGTGCAGTACAAGTTTGTGGGTGTCTGAACATACTTCTACATATAGTAGCACTCACCAGGGTGATGCCATTTTCTGCATACTTCGCACCAGGGCAGGTTAACTTGCTTCAAGGGGATCAATGCTCCTGATGCCAAATATTCATGAAACAAGGGACAATTTTCTTTATCATGACCTTCAGATTTTCATCTTACACACTAGATATCTTCTCTTTTGTCCTTCCCCTTGTCCTTGTTCATATCCTCAACCTACAGAGAAAAACTAGTCAGCTAGCTCAAGATCTAGCTCATGCATGTGCTAGATTCTCCCATAGGTGTTGATTCAAGCTTCATGGCGATCTCCAAAGCTTCATCCTATGATGCAATCTTCTACTACATCAGGGGAACTCTGATGTGTGGTAAAAGAGAAGTGATGAACCATTCCTTGTTCTTCTCATCTGGGATCTTAAAAGTTAATCGGCCTGTCAGGGTCTTGAATCTTTTGATCGAACTCCCAAACAAGTTTGACTACCTTCTGTTTGATCTCCTTCAGCTCAGTAATACACTGTGACTCCGACTTAGGTTTTTTAAAATCTACAACCAATGTGTTCTTTATCTCATTTAGTGGCTTAGGCTACGCAATTCCTTAGACAAGATTCATGTACCAGCTCAATGCGCGATCCCTCAACGTAGTGCTAAACTGGTTTCTTTTAATAGCTTCATTGGTAATACTTTTAATGTTCCATATGGCCTCACACTAGAACCAATGTTGATAAGGATCTTCATATCCATCTCCTTTAAAGATAGGGAGCCTCATCTCGTCTGCCATAGATCTGCCTAGGTTTCCCGTCTGAGTAGATGCTGAACTACTAGTAATAGTAGTCTGCAGACTCCGGTGATTCAAAATATTTTGATTACTTAGCGTTTCTGAAATAACGAACGGATTGATATTACTTACTTCAATGGTCTACGCAGTTCCTAATGTTTCTGGCTCATTCTGGAAAAGTTCTTCATCTTCCTTTTTCTCTTCCCTGGTGGGTTCTAAATGTTCTTTGTCTGTCAGATCTGCCTCTTCTCCACTGTAGAAACCCTCGTCTCCGTAGTTTTGCTTGAACAGGTTCTCGAGGTGAACCCCTCGAAATACTTTTCTACTACGCGTATGTCCAACTTCTACGTCGCTGTCGTTGTTTGAATTCTTGAACATTATCCTTTTCGTATCTAACCAATCTACTGTATCTTCAAGACGCTATTTTCATGCAACAACATCTTGATTCTTAGCTTCAGAATTTGTAAAAATTTTCCTCTGGGTCCTTTGAATAAGTATCTCTCGGCATGGATATATGATTTTGTTCTTTCAACAACAAATTCGGTGATATACCCTCCAATGGTATTATCAAACCAGTGATCTACAACCCTTGATACAACATTGTCAACTCTCTTAACCTTCTTAATAAACTCCGATGTCCAGACCACAAGAGGTCTAGATGTGATCTCAAACTGAGTATTGACTAACCTAGCTAACCACTCATATATCTCTTGATGGATTCCTCCAAAGAAGATCTCGTGAATATCGGTGAAGATGTGTCTCTGTAGACAACCTTCAATACTTAGCTTAGGGTTCTTGTTTTGGGCTTCATCAAAGTCCCTCTCTTGATCCTCTATCCACTTTTGAAACTCTGTCTTCGATGGGAACCACCTTGACATTCTCTTATACATATTTTGATCACAGCAACGGAACCATTTGTTGGCACAGGGGCAGACCCGAGGTTCACTCCAAGAGCGCACCAAAAATCCCTAGCTACTGGCCCTTTCGGAAGCACCTTTGAAGCAGATGCAGTCTCACCCGAAGCAGCTAAGAGGGGGGTTATGGGACAAGAATGTCTACAACTAGGGGAATATCAAGTGGATCTATCACAACAACTATACAACATTCATATATCACTTATCAGCTAGTTCTATCCTGCGTAGCTATAGATTTGATCTAACATAAGACTGTAAATAACAATATAATAATGATAGAGATCCAAGCATCAATCACACATATGACACAAATATACGTGGTTCACCCTCCCTCTAAGGCTACATCCACAGAACTATGAATATGATTTATTAAGGTAAAACATACAGTTCTTATCTTCCCTCTCAGTTAGAAGATCTTCTTTCTTCTCTTTCTTTCTCTCCCCTTCCTGTGCACCCAGCTACAGGACTTGACCTTCACACATAGTTGAATATCTCACAATATAACCCTCTCCCTTCACAATAGATCTAAAACAAAAATATCATACCAATACTCAATGAACAATCCCTCACCAACAACCTTAGGTCGAAACCTAGGTGCCCAAACCCTAGATACCAAAACCCTAGGTGTCTAAAACCCTAGGTCAACTTGACCCACTTTTTCTGGGCTTCGCTAGCCTGTCTTTCCTTCTTCATCGCACGGTGCTCCAAAGCATCCAATGATTTCTTTCTCTGCTTGTTGATTTTTCCACGATCCTTCTTCCTTGTTGATCTGTCATCCCTGATCTCCTTGTCCAACGAATTGATTTTCTGCGCGTCGCTCCATCTTTCCTGCTCTTTTTCTCTCTTCGACTTAGTGACAGTTACTGTGTCTCCCACAAAGATTTCTTTTTACCTTTCCTTCCTTGTTCTTCACTTTCTTTCATAACCAGGGGCCAACAATGGGCGTTGTGAAAATTTATGTCTTCAAATTGGACATTACTACCTAAAATCTCATATGTTTTCCATTGAAATGGGCGGTTGTGACATTGTGCTAGGTGCTGAATGGTTACACTCTTTGCATCCCATTCTTATGGATTTTAAGGAATTAACCATGGAATTCCAACATGAGGGACAAAGGTATCAATTCTAAGGTCTCATAGCTGGTTCTCCTGATATCATGAGTTCCCATCGCATGGAAAACCTACTCAATAAAGGCCACTCCGATATTATTGCTCAACTCCATTCTATTCAAGTGATTGAGACACCCTCTGTGAATCCTAACCTCCAAGTTATCCTCCGCACAAATTAAGCTATTTTTTCCACTCCTCAGGGACTTCCACCTTCTCATGGTGTTCATGATCATTCCATCCCCCTTTTTCCTGGCAGTAATCCTCCCAATGTTCACCCTTATCATCATCCCTTTTTCCAAAAGAGTGAAATTGAGAAAATAATGTAGGAATTGCTCCAAGAGGGCGTTATCTTCCCCAGTACCAGTCCTTATTCTTCTCCTGTGGTCATGGTACTTAAGAAAGAAGGTACTTAGCACATGTGTTTTGAATTTCATGCCCTCAATAAACTCACCATCAAGGACAAGTTTCCCATTCCTGTCATTGATGATCTCTTGGATGGGTTGAGTGGTACTCAGTACTTCACTAAACTTGATTTGCGTTCTGGCTACCATTAGATAGTATGGAAGAAGCTGACATCCCCAAGACTACCTTTCAAACTCATGAGGGTTACTATGAGTTCTTGGTCATGTCCTTTGGCCTGTGTGATTCCCCCTCCACATTCCAAAGCCTCATGAATCATGTCTTCTGTCCTTTTCTCCATCATTTTGTCTTAGTTTTCTTTTATGATATTCTCATCTATAGTAAAACTTGGCAATCCCATCTTGCCCATGTGGATAAAATTCTCCATATACTCTCTCAACGCCAAATTTTCCTCAAACACTCTAAATGTTCCTTTGGCTCCTCAAATGTCAAGTAATTGGGTCATATTGTTGGAAAGGATGGTGTTCGAGTGGATCCTAAAAAGATTGAAGCAATGTAGGATTGGCCTCACCCCAAGACTATCAAAATATTCCATGGTTTTTTGGGCTTAACATGCTATTATCTCAAGTTTTTTCAGAATTATGGAAAGATTGTGACATCTGTCACTGCTCTCCTTAAAAATATTTCTTTCACTTGGACTCCCGCAATTGATCAGGCCTTTCAAGCTTTGAAGGAGGCTATATGTACTACTCGGGTCTTTCCCCTTCCTGATTTCAAAAATACCTCTGTCCTAGAATGTGATGCCTCCGAGAGAGGAATTGGAGCAGTCCTTACGCAAGAGGGTAGACCTTTGGCCTTTACCAACAAACAATTGTCAGAACGCCATTTGGTCCAATCGATATATGAAAATGAAATGTTGGTGATTATGCATGTAATGGATATCTGATGCTCTTATCTCTTGGGGCAATGCTTCCAAATTAAGACAGATCATCAAAGATTCAAGTATTTTCTGGAACCACGACCTTCCTCCCCAAAGAAGAAAAAATGGGTAACTAGGCTCCTTGGATATGATTATGAGATCATTTACAAGAAAGGAAAAGAAAATGCGGTTGCTGCTGCTATTTCTCAACAACATGGTGCTGAAGTGTCCCTTTTCTCCATCTCCTTCATTGTACCATATTGGCTCCAACCTGTTCACTAGGAATGGATACAAGATCCTAAAATTTCGCGTCTGAGCCAACAATTGCTAGCCAATTCTCCAGTTTCTCCAGGGTACTCTTCGCACAATGATGAGCTTCACTACAAAGGCCATTTGTATTTAAGTAAAGAGTCACAAATTAAATCCACGGTGCTTTCTGAGCTTCATGATACACCCACAACTGGGCATTCAAGGTTTACCAAAACCTATGACCAGGTCAAACGTTCTTTTTTCTGGGATGGTATGGAAAAGGGCATTCACACTTTTGTGGCAGAATGTGATATTTGTCAATGCAACAAGGGAGAAACAATCAAATCTCTTGGAACACTCCAACCACTTCTGATTCCACCCTCTATTTGGAGGGACATATCTATGGATTCTATTGTGGGATTACCTAAATCAGGAAATAAGTCAGTCATCATGGTGGTCGTTGATCGTGTTTCAATGTATGCTCATTTCTGTGCTCTTCAACACCCATTTACCACATCCACTGTGGATCGAATTTTCATGGATCATGTCTTCAAGATTCATGGCATGCCTCATTCTATTTTTTCTGATCAACATCCCACTTTCACTAACAATTTTTGGCAAAAACTATTCAGGCTACAGGGCACCCAATTGCATCTCAACACCGCCTATCATCCCCAAACTGATGGTCAAAATGAAGTTGTCAACAAGTGTTTGGAGACTTATTTGAGGTGTTTTTCCTCTGAAAGGAAAAATCAATGGGCTCAATGTTTACCATTAGCTTAATGGTGGTACAACACTTCTTACCATACAACTACTCACATGACTCCTTTTAAAGCAGTATATGGAAAAAAATCCACTTTCCCTTCTCTGCTACATGCCAGGTGTCTCGAAGGTCCAGGCAGTTGACCAAATGATTATAGTTCGAGAGGGTATTCTCTGTACCCTCAAATATAATTTTGTCATGGCTCAGGATCTCATGAAGAAACAAGCTGATCAAGGTCGCTCATAATGTCAATTTGTTGAAGGAGACTAGGTATTTCTTCAACTGCAACCTTATAAGAAAACTTCACTCAAGGCCGAACATTGTCAGAAACTGGCGCCCATATTTTGTGGTCCTTATACAATTATCAAGCATGTGGGAAAGGTGGGCTATCAGTTAGCTTTTACCAGTCCTTCTAGGATCCATCCTATTTTTCATGTCTCTTGCTTAAAGAAGGTGGTTGGAATTAAGTGCCAAACTCAAACCAGCCTTCCCGAGTTGGATGAAGAAGGATCCATTTGGTTGCAGCCAAAAACAGTTTTGGACCAGTGTGAGCGTCGTCTCCTTCAACACACCATCAAGGAAGTGTTAGTCCAATGGAAATATACAACTCCAACAGATGCCACCTAGGAGCCAGCTAACATTCTGCAACAATTTCCTCATCTCAAGCCTTGAGGACAAGGATGATTTTAAGGGGGAGGGCATATTAGGGACCTAACCTACCTAACCTATCAAGTGGGTAGAATAATATATTTCCATGTAATAAAGGTCAATCTTAATGAGGCCTAGAAATAAGGAGGAATAAGTCAAATGTAAGAAGACCTAATAAAAGATTCCACTTCTAGAAGGATCTTCCTCTAGATTGTTCTTTTGGATAGATGGATTTAGTATAAATAGGAGTAGAGGGAATGAGAAGTTTTTTCTTGAAGAATTATTGTAATAGAGATCTTCTCTGCCAGAGGTTTCCCCCTCGAAGAGGCAAGTGAACCTTGTTTCATATCAATAAAGGTATAATTCTAGTGTTGTGGTTCCATATAATTTGTTGTTCCACTGTTATCTCTGTAGTGTTTCCATATTTTTTTGCTATCTCGATGTTATTTTCTGCATTGTTTCTCTTCTCTACTAATATAATAGACCTAGTACCTTATGTAACACCATGTTTCCCCCAATTTGTAAATATAACTATATTGGCCAAGAGACTATGGAAAAATTAATAGGAGTGAATGTTTGATTTGACAGACCTTTGTATAAAAGGTCAATGAATGTAAATTCTGTTAATTACTAGATAATGGATAAGTGTTGCATGACTGTTGGAAGGGGTGTGTACTAAGAGAGACCATGAATTCTATGAAAGATATGGTGAAGGGGACCAGGAATGGTTGCATTAACCTCCACCAAACTAGTACCTTACTAGATTTAACTGCTTAAGACCATAATAATACTCTGACCCGAGAATGAATTACAATTAGGCTGGTAGGTGGGAAGACCTCCTCAAGAGTTAATGAGGGGATGGGGTAGAGCACCCATCTGTAAGGATTTCATATCTAACCACATACTAAGAATTTGAGCCACACGCAGCCTTTCTAAGAAAGGAAAGAAAGGAAGGTGTGGTGGGTAGAGGAAGACCTGCGAAGAGTGTAGAGACGAGAGACTAAGCTCTCGGGTTCAAGGAATAACTAAGAAATGAGCGTGTTTTGGTCGCAGGAAATGGCTAGCAGGTTTATGATACAATCTGATAAACAAGGCTGCTGAGTGACTAAGGAAGTACTCAGGTGGTTCTCCGTGCTTGGTATTGTGTAAACCGTTGCCGAGATCCTGCGGGAGGAGGAGAGTAACCTCCGTCCCTACTGTCATTGAGCCGAAATAAAGGATTATATCTCAGAGCATTGTGGTATAGCTCAGGGGTGGCTAGTGGTAAATTCATTAGAAGTGACTGAGCCTATGGTTGGGTGGAAACATACACCCCTTTCCGCAGTCGCATCATGCCTTCTGGTTATGATAAGTATTTTCCTTCTTTATGTATTGAACTGGAATAATGGATGAATACATGGGTTATATATATATATATATATATATATATTTATTTATTTATAAATGGTTTCTGTGTGGAATGGTCATGATATGTGTATGCATTCATCTCCTTGTGAACTTATGCTCCTGACTGATAGTCTGTATGCCCCAAATTATCCCTTGAGGCTTCTTGGGACATAAGCCTATAAGACAACTGAGTTAGAGATATCGTGTCGATTTTAACCTGTCCATTTGAAGAGGATACCTCTTTCAGACTCCTTACTGGGCGATCAAGATTTTAGGCCCGAGTCCTTAACCATTTCATGATAAAGCTCATGAAGGATAACGAGGTTCAAGCCTTGAAAAGGGATATCTCTTCATTTGGAAGAAGATAAAATGAGATCCGTTTGCGAGGACCCATATGACCAATACCTAGAAACCATAGGCTAAGCCTAAGGAAGCTAAGTCCTTCTGGCTTCGGAGCTCTGGAAGTCCGGGACTTCGGAGTATTGTCATCCCTCATAGTCATAAACCGATCGAAGGTGACCGATATTTATGGTTACCCATAAGGTTGACCGACGTAGGTGGTTCCCTATGTGGTTAGGTGAACCTATATTACCAACTAAACTGGGATCCAAAACCCCGAAGGTCAGACCCGCGAAGAATCCAAAACTGTAGATCAAGGGATATTTTGGGTTCTTTCTGAGCCGTCGATATACCAAGGACGTGTAGTTCTAGCCCCTTTAGATCAGAGATTATGAACTTTGGGAGAAGAGAGGAGTTTACATCACAAAAATTCTGAACGTCAAATCCTTGAGGTAACAAGAGACGTATATCTATAGATCTATGTGGCTGTTTCTCGACCATGAGATCTGAGGAATGTTAGAAGGTTGTTAGTCCATGGTGACGTGGTGCAGTGACATCATCCAAGGTGACGTGGAACCCAGATTGACATGCCATGTGTCACCCAAATTCATGTGTATCACATACCATATAGGCCCATTAGAACGTAACATGCGCCACCCTGACCCCTCCTACGTGTCAGTTCCTAGTACGTGTCCGCCTAGCCAACACAGATCGTGAAGTGACTGGCACTCCGGAAGTCTGGGACTTTGGGAATCCAGAGGATTTGGGATGTAGAATTGTAGAGAGACAAAAAAGGTCTGAAGGCTGAAACCACGTGGAAAGATTTTGGGAATTTGGAAGTTCAGGACTTCGGGAGGCCTCATGCGTAGATAGCAAGGAGACATTCAACACCGAAGCATCGAACTCTGAATTCTCCGCTAGCCTATGTGTCAGACAAGGGTTAAGCCAGTCGTTGGATTGGTTGATGGATGGACCTTCCCTATGAGAGGTAGGAACCAAGAGATGATACTAACGGGATGAATCCATGGGGGTGTCACGTGTCCCTCAACCAATGAACGCTCAAAGAACTATGGGAAGTCGTAATATATAAACCAAGGGCTGGTTTAGAATCTGGTAGCAGTCATTAGAAATCTATGGGAAAGTAGAAGAGAATGAATCATCTTGGAGAGATGATTCAAGATGAATTAGTCAAGGAAAAATTAAATTATGATGCCCCACCCCTTAAAAGAGTATTAAGCAGTCGGGTGTGTTACAAATTGGTATCATATCATGGTTACATCACTTGTCCTTCTTGGTCTCATGGACGAATTGCGTAAAAACCATACTTAAAGAAATTTAAGGGTGACACCCTACCTTACCTCTTTCCTAAAGAGTCTAGTTAAAATCTTACTAAAGAAAAGAATGAGAGCTTTCTATTGTGTGTGTGTATTCAGGAAATATGAACTATGTGTTGTTCATGGACTAATAGACTGTTAGATAACAAGAAATGTTTTGTCAGCACTCAAGTAGTCAGTGAATTGAGAGAAACTACAAGCATTAAGGATGGTGACATGCCATGAAGTGGGGGATGGCTCCCACAATAGAGACGAAGAATCCGATGAGAGGAGGGCAGTGGATACCCCTCCGGATCTGGCTAAAACTGTAAGGGGCATCATGGCCGAATTAAAAAGTTACAAGGCCAACAATGAGAGATTGATAAAGGAGCAAGAAAAACAAACGAAAATTAATGCATTCTTGTTGCAGAGCTTATCCGATATACAGAGGCAGCTGCAACATGGACCTACAACTAGTCATGTGGACCGACGACATACAAAGATAAGTCAAAGTCCACCTGAGATATGAAAACATGGTCCCATAAGTGGCCACACTAGGAGGAGTACCTCGAGGAAGGTCCAACCTAGAGACATGGGAAACTAATACAGAGAGTCCTATGGAAAGGAAACTGACAACTCCAAGGGATATTCTAGTAGCAAATCTAGATCACATTCTTAAAGGAAAGGAAATAAGTGAATGCATTCCAAAAATCACGACCCTGAAGAGTTCAAGAAATCCAAACCACCCTCTTTCAATGGAGATATTGAGAAAGGGGAAGAGGCAGAATCTTGGTTGCTTGGTTTAAAGAATTATTTCAGAGTCCATGACTACTCTGAAAACTTGAAGGCTTTAATAGCCATCTTCAACTTGAATGGAAAATCTTCCATTTGGTAGGAAGACCTTAAAAATGTGAAAGGAATCCATGACAAGGAATTATCATCAAAACCTTTTAAGAAACACTTCAATAAGAAGTATCTTTCAGAGAAATACTTTGATGGGAAGACTAAGGAGTTCTATGAACTCAAGATGGGACAACTTATCATAGAGGAATATGTCAATAAATTCCTTGAGTTGCTGAGGTATGTACCCTACATAAAGGATGAAAAGGTAAAAGTGCAACGATTTATCAGTGGGTTACCTCAGACCTACCAGAACCATATTGAGTTTGACGAGCCAAATACCTTAGAAGACACTATCCAGAAGGAAAGGTATTGTTATGAACAGTTTGAGAGTAAGATAGAACCTCACGAGGACTGGAAGAAGAAGAGTATTTTGGGATTCAATAAGGAGTTCAAATTCTCAATATTTAAGAACTATAGGAAGTACTCTAGGATAAGCCTTCCTACTAGAAGTGTATATCGGCAAAATTTCCCCTCCTAGAGGGGAAATAAACCTTTTGGAGCAACCCTAGGAAAGAATGATAACTCAAATAAGGAACCCTTGGAATGTTGGGGTTGTGGAGAAGAACATCTACTGAGGGATTGTCCACACAGAGAAAAAAACAATAGGAGAGTCTACAACATCCAAGAAGCTACCTGTTGGCCCTTGACCAAGTTTTGAGGATCCTTGGTCATGTTTGACCTATTTTGGGACTTCGACAGGCTGTCGAAGGTAGAGCACAATTCAAAGCGAGGATCGTGGGATCTTGGCCCCTTGTTTAGGGATTTTTGGGATTTTTGGGATTTTTGGGATTTTTTGGTTTTGTTTAGGGGAAGGTGTTTCCGAAAGGGCCGGTAGTTAGGGTTTTGTTGGTGCGTTGTTGAAGTGTTGAACCCTGGGTCTGCCCCTATGTAAACAAATGGTTTCTTGAGTTCCCAACAATCACAGTTTTAGGTCCCAAAAATGAAACCATTTGTTGGCACAGGGGAAGACCTAGGGTTCAATGATTCAACATCACACCAAAAAAACCCTAACTACCGGCCCTTTCGGCAACACCTGTGAAGTAGATGCAATCTCACTAGAGGTAGAGGCAGGGGTGGTTGCAAGAATCTAGTGTCTGCAACCTTAGTTGGGACACAAATATGTGATTGTAACACCTCAAAAGAGAACTTAGTAGTTATACATCATTAGTATTCAACCTTAATTCATAGCACAAGTAAACCCTAACAACAGATCAATGCAGTATTCACCCAGATCTAGTATATTCAAGCACTAAGCACATTCACATAGGTTAGATCTAGCGTTCATTCATATTATTCAACACTAAGATTATCATATCAGTTTCATCTAAGCATACATCAGTGCACTAAGCATTAATCGTATGAACAATGAAAAAACCATAATGCACAAAGAAACCATAACACAAGATATACGTGGTTCACCCCCAGTATGGGGCTATGTCCACCAACTCTTCTTCTCTTTTATTGTCTTCTGTCAATATTCTACATGCACAAAGCTACAAGATCCTACTTCACATAGGAAAGGATATCTACGCACACTTCATTATATCCTCCTTCCCTGAGCTAGATTACAACACAAAGCCTTTACACAATCTCTTACAGTCACTTCCACTTAGCTCTGTAATTTCTCAATATATCATGCACAAAGCATTTACAATTTGCACTCAGCACTTTGGCTAGGTACCTAGCCTCTCTCCTTTCTTACATCACCTAGAATTCTATTTATACATTACAAAAAGGGCCTAAACATGGGTAAAACCATGGGATGACATCCCCATACCCGTTACATAAGCCCAAAACCCAAAAATCCCTAAACAAGGGGGTGAGATTCCATGAGCTCCGCTTCCACTTGCGCTCCACCTTTGACAGCCTGTTGAAGTCCCAAAATAGTTCAAACATGACACGTCCCGATTCACTTTGGTTTGGGTAGCTCTTCTTCAAAATCCTCGAGCTTGGCTTGAGCTGCTTCGACTTGTTACTGCACCAAGGCCTCCTGATCAATGAACTCTTTGATAACTGCTTCGTTGATAGGTCCCTCTAAGCATTGTTCGAATGTAGTGACTACTTGTTCCAACTCTTCTCCTCGGACTTCAATCTCCTCAAATAGTTGACACGCTTTGTCCTTGACTAGTTGGAGCCTCTGAGTCACTTCCATGACTTTTCTCTGTATGGTGTGGACCTGCTATTGAGTAATGCGTTGTTCCTGGGATTGCCTCATCCTTTCAACTGTGCCTGTACTGTCGTTGCTTACTACTTTGCCTTCTAGAGCTGTGACTCCAGTGCCTTTAGTTCAGGGTATTCAGTAAGTCGCTCGTAGGTGTGTGCACTTATACTGCTAAGCTGTTTACATTCTAGAGTGAATGCTCTGATCCTCTCAACTGCGCTCCGGGTAGTGGATTCTCTTTGGTCTCGCACGTCCTATGGGGTACTTGGCACTGTTTGTAGCTCTAGGTTTGTGATTCTTTGTTGAAGCTATTGGATAGCTTCTACAAGTTGCGCTACTTTATTCTCCACTGATTCTTCTGCCTTTTTATCTAAGCTTATCACAGATCGAAGTGCTATGTTGACTGCTTCTTTAACTCTGAGATGCTCTGTGAGCAACTGCTCTTTCTCTTACATGACCTGTGCTCTCTCCTCTTCAAACTTGCTATGGAGGTCATCCTTCTCTTGTTGTGAAACTCAACATTGCTCTATGACTTCCTGTTGTGCTTGCTTCAGGGCCACCGTGGACTTTTCTTTCTCTTCTTGCACTCGATGAAGGCGAACTTCGGTCGCATCCGCTATTCTGCGGAGTTGGGCAGGCTCATCTCCTAACTCTAGTTCTTCTGATGGTGGGGGTGCAGTGGATACTGCGTGGCTAGATTGAAGGGCCCACTATACCCCTCTTAGTTTTGTCTCAATTTTTTCATACATGGTTGCTTGCTTGGATTCAATGTTCTTCATAATATCATGTGAAGCGTCTGATACGATTGTGATGAAGAAGTCGAAGTCATCTTGCGTGAGCACAGTCTGTAGCTTAGTCTTGGTGGCTTTGGATTTCTTCCGTGAGGTAGGTTTCGTGGGGGAAACCATTCTTTTCTTAGAGGGATCGGTCTCATAAACAAGATCCCTAGGAGGTGTTACTTCACCTTGCTTCTACTGATCTTCTTTTCCATTGGTCTCTTCTTTATCTACTTTGTCATTATCTCCTTGTCCAGGTGATTTTGAAGCAATTTTGTCTGATGCACTACTCAGTTCTGTACCTCTTCAGTCTTCTTCCTTTTGCTAGGTACAAATGTATCATGCTCTTCATGAGTGGCCTTCGAGTTGCCAATTAGTTTGGGATCAGACATTTCTGCGGGGTCAACAGGGATAAGGAGCTCTATAGACCAGTCCTTAGTTATCTCTTCGAGGTCTTCCTCTGTGAGATTATAGTATGACTTAAGCTCTTATTTATTCTCATCTGCGTGCGCAGTGATATAAATAAAGTGTCGATCTGCGCAGAACTTCATAAGGGGCCTGAACTGGTGCAGGGTGTTCGACGTCATATGAGGGACAACGCCAATAGCCCTCTTTAACTAGAGATAGTATGTGTGGAGTACTACGTTCGACTACCATTGTTTTCCCATATCCATTGGGTTCCATAGCATGGTGAACTTCGTAGTGAGTGGCTCGAATGGCTTAATGTCCAGGAAGGTCGCACCTTCCAGGATCTCCCAAGAAGTAAATGCTATGAGGATTAAAAACCAGCTGAAATGGAACTCATAGCCCTGATCCTGAGCTTCATGACAATCCAATTCTGGCTGGTTGACTAAGTACTTCACCCAGTTCATTTGGAGTCCTTCTACACATTTTCTGACGAGGTCAACAATGAGCCCTGTGACCTGCGTAGGTCCGTTCTTTCTCACCAGCTTTCCTGCGATCAATTGGCAGGCAAGGCACATTGCACCATTCTATATGGAAGCTACCTTGTAGCCTCCAGGGATGATTTTAAGGATGGAAATTTATTTTAAAATGTAGAAACCTTGGCGAATCTTACTCATCCTTCATATGCCAACTATAAATGTTTGGCGATATTTTTGTAAAAATATTCAAATTTATAAGGATTTTGTATAGTTTTTATAAAATTTTGGCGATTTTTAAGGTAAAATAATTTTATCCTATAGAATTTGGGAAAATCATTTTTAAAATATCGAATCTCGTTTTTGGAAAAACCATGGAAAATTAGCCCATGAGCGAAATTTAGCCCCTAAAATCATCCATGGTAGCCTCACATCCCATTTTATACATCGCCATAGGTATCCTTAATTCTCTGTGCCAGGGTGTGGTTTGCGACTTTCCCTGGGTAGAAGTCTTGTGGGTCTGGTCCCTACATGCTCAATCTGGTGATCCTATGGATCAACGTCGGATCGAATCTAATGTGTCTATCAAGGCATATATAGCTTCCATGGTAGCACGACAACATGAGTTTAACACATGCGTTAACCTCCTGGTGCCTTCCAAAATTTGGAATCTTCATCACATTCAAGATGGTGGACTATGCGAGGTTCATAGTCCATGGTTGGGGGATTATTTTCAAGTTCTTCCCCTTCGTCCTGGTCAACTGTCTGTTAAGGGAAAGCATACTATGGTTCTTGCGGTCTCCTAGGTTGAAGCCGCTGAATTTTAATGTCGTGATCTTATCCTGCTGTGTTCTAACAACACGTATCCCCTTCTAGAGGTACGGAGTAACTAGGGTGTAATCGAAGCCTCTGGGGACACTTTCACGACTCACCACGCTAGCTAAAGGCAGGATGTAGTTGGGCAGGATAGTTGAGATTAAATTTTCATTTTCCAAGTCATCTCGATGCTTGGTTCTTTTCTCGGCTGCAGCTCGGGATGGTCTGGATCCGCGAGAAGTCGATGGGGAGGATTGCACTCCTCTCATCAACGGGGATTGTATCCCTATAGACATTACTTTTTCGGCCATTAAATTGATTAGAAATTCTTCAACTGACTTCTCTATGACACTGAGTTTGTCTGACATGCACGCTCAAGATCAGATGACTCAGGTCAATGACTGGATGTTCATCACAATAGATCGGGTGGTGAAATCCTAGTAAACACAATGCGGTAGCAATGAGTTGGCTTAGATACAATTTGAAAAAGTGTTTTCAGTGCAACAATCAACGCAATAAGTAGACAACGATGTAATGAATCTCTCCAATGGACGAGAGGCCTTCAACAATGTGGTTCTGTCCGTTGCGGCGCGGTCCCAACGGTCTAATGATGATCTTTCTAGTCATAACTGCTATTCTAACCGTTCGGGAGCAATGGTATAATGGTCATAATTCCTCCAACGGTTATATCGCTTCACCATGGTGAAGTGCCATGTTGCGTTGTTCTGATATCCTGACGAAGTTCCACTCTAGCAAGCCTTCCTTCTGCGAAGTCCCCTCCGGAACCTTCTACAAAATTTCTATCTTTGCTCTCTTCTTACAGATATTTATAGCCTTCTTCCCTGTGATCTTCGTCTCAGTATTCCTCTTTCCATTCTGATTTTTATCTTATTTTGGCATAGTAACTTCATGTTGTTGAGATTATTTCATAGGGTTCAATGGAAATACTTCTTCTCTGTCTGGGGTAGGTGCTCCACTCTTCTGTGAGTCTTCTTGTGTTCTTTCAACTTCGACATCCAAGTTTCTGGTTCTAAACAGATTCAATTTGTTCTCTTGTTCTTCAATCAAGTGTTCTATCCTCCTATTCATGAAATATTTTAATTCTTGCGTCTTCTGTTCTAAGGCTTCCTCTTCTTTTCTTCTGGCCTGATCCTTCTCAATCCAGGTTTTTCCTAGTAACATAGAAAATGGGGTGCTGTTCTCAATAAATTTAACAACCTCAAAATCTTCCTCTTTCGAAGTTCCATGATCACGCATAGATGTCTGGGTGAGTCTTTCACATAGGGTTATCAACTTTCCTATAAATAATCCTATTCCTCCCAACAAAGGAATCATAACAGGCTTTCCTAAAATTTATGAGGTTTTTTTTGTGATGATATTCACCTGTGTTTCCTCATCCAGAACACAATCAATGTTGAATTCTCCTATTCTTGCTTCTATGCCTTTTTTTCTTTGAAGATATCTGATAAGTTGACATTTCTATGATCATTCAGGGTTTCCTTAATTTGTAGCAATACATTCTCTGATTCTTTCTGGGGTTCTGTCATGGTTGCAATTTCTTGATCTTCCTTAGGTTTTTCTTGTCTCATATTCATTCTTTCAACCTTATCAATCATTCTAGGGAAATCCAAAACTTCATGGTCCATAGATTTACAACAAAGAAAACTAGGTCTTCTATCAGGGCATTCCTTAGCAATATGGCCCGGTCTTCTGCAGCTGTAACAAAGAATTAATCTTCTTTTTCTTTTAAATGATCCCCAACCTTTCCTGTACCACTAGGATCATAGTAGCTAACCTGCAAAAAATTCTTTCTAGGATCCTGCATCCATTTGTTAGTCCAAACATTCTTTCTATGCATAGGAATAACATATCTTTCATCATTTCTATCAAATCTACTCATATCAAATCTTCTTTCTTCTCGCTGTGCCCTATTTTTCAGGCTAGGAATTTTTTTATCAAACATACCTAGATTCATACTTTTGAAACAAAAATTTCCACTTATCTTACCTTTTCAATCAAAAAATTTCACTGTTCTTACCTTTATCAGAGCACAAAGCTTCAATATCTTACCTCTTTTCTTCAGATTTGACTTCTCTTCTTAGCACAAAGATTCACAAGTCAAGTAGAATACTGCGCACTAGGGCAACAGATCTACACACAAAGCTTTCTCTTTTATTCAGTTCCCAGCAATCACAGTTTCAGGTCCCGACAACGGAACCATTTGTTGGCACAGGGGCAAACCCAGGGTTCAACGCTTCAACAACGCACCAAAAAAACCTTAACTACCGACCCTTTCGACCACAACTGTGAAGAAGATGCAGTCTCACCCAAGGTAGAGGCAGGGGTGGTTGCAAGACTCCAGTGTCTGCAACCTTAGGTGGGACATAGATTTGTGATTGTAACACCTCAACAGAGAACTTAGCAGTTATAGATCATTAGTATTCAACCTTAATTCACAGCGCAGGTAAACCCTAACAACAAATAAATACAATATTCACCCAGATCTAGTATATTCAAGCAATAAGCACATTCACATAGGTTAGATCTAGCATTCATTCATATTATTCATCACTAATCTTACATTAGTGCACTAAGAATTAATCATATGAACAATGAAACAACCATAATGCAAAAAACAACCATAACACATGATATACGTGGTTCACCCCCAGCTTGGGGCTACGTCCACCAACTCTTATTCTCTTTTATTGTATTTTGTCAATCTTCTGCATGCACAGTGCATTGCTCTACGACTTCCTGTTGTGCTTGCGTCAAGGCCACCATGGACTGTTCTTTCTCTTCTTGTGCTCGACGAAGGCGAGCTTCAGTCGCATCGGCTATTCTGCGGAGTTGGGCAGGCTTATCTCCCAACTTTGGTTCTTCTGATGGCAGGGGCACAGTGGATACTACATGGTTGGATTGAAGGGCCTGTTGTACCCCTCTTAGTTCTATCTCAATTTTTTCATACATGGTTGCTTTCTTGGCTTCAGTGTTCTTCATAATATCATGCGAAGTGTCTGATACGACTGCGATGATGAAGTCAAAGTCATCAAGCGTGAGCACAGTCTATAGCTTAGTCTCGGTGGCTTTGGATTTCTTCCCCGAGGTAGGTTTCATGGGGGAAACTGTTCTTTTCTTACAGGGATTGGCCTCATCAAAAATATCCCTAGGAGGTGTTACTTCGCCTTGCTTCTACTGATCTTCTTTTCCATTGGTCTCTTCTATATCTACTTTGTCATTATCTCCTCGTCTAGGTGATTCTGAAGAAATTTCGTCTGATGCACTTCTCAGTTTTTTACCTCTTCGGTCTTCTTCCTTCTGCTAGGTATAGATGTATCATGCTCTTCATGAGTGGCCTCTGAGCTTCCAATTAGTTTTGGATCAGAAATTTCTGTGGGGTCAACAAGGACAAGGAGCTCTGCAGACTAGTCCTTAGTTATCTCTTTGAGGTCCTCCTCTGTGAGCTTATAGTATGACTTAAGATCTTCTTTATTCTCATCTGCATGCATAGTGATATAAATAAAGTGTCGATCTGCACATAACTTCATAAGGGGTATGAACCGGTGCAGGGTGTTCGACATCATACGAGGGATAGCGCCAATATCCCTCTTTAACTAGAGATAGTATGTGTGGAATACTAGATTCGACTACCATTGTTTTCCCATATAGATCGAGTACCAGAGTGTGGTGAACTTCGCAACAAGTGGCTCGAATGGATTAATGTCTAGGAAGGTCACACCTTCCAGCATCTCCCAAGAAGTAAATGCTATGAGGATCAACAACCAGCTAAAATGGAACTCATAGCCTTGATCCTGAGCTTCACGACAATCCAATTCTAGCTGGTTGACTAAGTACTTTGCCCAGTTCATTTGGAGTCCTTCTACACATTTTTCGGCGAGGTCAACAATGAACCCTGTGACCTACGTAGGTCTTTTCTTTCTCACTAGCTTTCCTGCGATCAACTGGTAGGCTAGGCGCATTGCGCCATTCTGTATGGAAGCTAACTTGTAGCCTTGCGTCCCCTTTTATACATCACCATAGGTATCCTTAATTCTCTGTGTCAGGGTGCAGTTTGCAACCTTCCCTGGGTAGAAGTCTTGTGGGTCTAGTCCCTACATGCTCAATCCCGTGATCCTATGGATCAACGTCGAATCGACTCTGATGCGTCTATCTAGCCATAGATAGTCACCATGGTAGCATGACAACATGAGATTAACACACGCGTTAACCTCCTGGTGCCTTCTAAAATTTGGAATCTTCATCACATTCAAGATGGTGGACTGCACGAGGTTCATAGTCCATGGTTGGGGGATTATTTTCAAGTTCTTCCCCTTCGTCCTGGTCAAGTATCTGTGAGGGGTGAGCATACTGTGGTTCTTGCAGTGCCCTAGGTTGAGTCACTGAAATTTAATGTCATGATCTTATCCTACTGTGTTCTAACAACATGTATCCCCTTCGGGAGGGATGCAGTAACTAGGGTGTAATCAAAGTCTCTCGGGACACTTTCACAACTCACCACGCTAGCCAAAGGTGGGATGTAGTTGGGATAAACTTTTCATTTTCCAAGTCATCTCGATGCTTGGTTCTTTTCTCGATTGCAACTCGGGATGGTCTGGATCCGCGAGAATTCGATGGGTAGGCTTGCACTTCTCTCATCAACGAGGATTGTATCCCTATAGACATTACATTTTCGGCCATTAAATTGTTTAGAACTTCTTCACTTGACTTCTCTATGACACTGAGTTCATCCGACATGCATGCTCAAGATCAGATGACTCAGGTCAATGACTGGATGTTCATCACAATAGATCGGGTGGTGAAATCCCAGTAAACACAATACGATAGCAATGAGTTGGTTTAGATACAATTTGAAAAATTGTTTTCAGTGCAATAGTCGACGCAATAAGTAGACAACGATGTAATGAATCTCTCCAACATATGAGAGGCCTTCATCAATGTGGTTCTATCCGTTGTGGCGCGGTCCCAATGGTCGGATGACGAGCTTTCTGGTCATAACTGCTATTCTAACCGTTCAGGAGCGATGTTCTAGCTGTCATAATGCCTCCAATGGTTATATTTCTTCACCATGGTGAAGTTCCATGTTGTGCTGTTCTGATATCTTGACGAAGTTCCACTTTTGCAAACCTTCCTTTTGCGAAGTCCCCTCCGGAACCTTCTGCAAATTTTCTATCTTTGGTCTCTTCTTACTGATCTTTCTAGCCTTCTTCCCTGTGATCTTCATCTCGTTATTCCTCGTTCCATTCTGATTCATATCTCCTTTTGACATAGTAAATTAACGTTGTTGAGATTCTTTCATAGGGTTCAAGGGAAATACTTATTCTCTATCTAGGGTAGGTGCTCCACTCTTCTGTGAGTCTTCTTGTGTTCTTTCAACTTCGACATCCAAGTTTCTGTTTCTAAATAGATTTGATTTGTTCTGTTGTTCTTCAATCAAGTGTGCTATCCTCCTAGTCATGAAATATTTTAATTCTTTCTTCTTTTTTTCTAAGGCTTCCTCTTCTTTTCTTCTGGCTTGATCCTTCTTAATCCATGTTTTTCCTAGTAACATAGAAAATGGGGTGTTGTTCTCAATAAATTTAACAACCTCAAAATCTTCCTCTGTCGAAGTTCCATGATCACTCATAGATATCTGGGTGAGTCTTCCACATAGGGTTATCAACTTTCCTCTAAATAATCCTATTCATCCCAATGAAGGAATCATAACAGGCTTTCCTAAAATTTCCCAAGTTCTTTCTGTGATGATATTCACCTATGTTTCCTCATCCAGAACATAGTCAATGTCAAAGTCTCCTATTCTTGTTTCTATGCACTTTTTTTCTTTGAATATATCTGATAAGTTGACATTTCTATGATCATTCAGGGTTTCTTTCATTTGTAGCAATACATTCTTTGATTCTTTCTGGGGTTCTGTCATGGTCGCAATTTCTTGATCTTCCTCAAAGTTTTCTTGTCTCATATTCATTCTTTCAACCTTAGCAATCATTCTAGGGAAATTCAAAACTTCATGGTCCATATCTTTACAACAAAGAAAACTAGGTTTTCTATTAGGGCATTCCTTAGCAAGATGGCCCAGTCTTCTGTAGTTGTAACAAAGAATTAATCCTCTTTTTCTTTTAAATGATCCCCAACCTTTCCTGTACTGCACACTAGGATCATAGTAGCTAACCTGCAAAAAATTATTTCTAGGATCCTGCATCCATTTGTTAGTCCAAACATTCTTTCTATGCATAAGAATAACATATCTTTCATCAATTCTATCTGATCTACTCATATCAAATCTTCTTTCTTCTAGCTGTGCCTTAGTTTTCAGGCTAGGATTTTTTTTATTAAACATACCTAGATTCATACTTTCGAAACAAAAATTTCCACTTATCTTACCTTTTCAATCAAAACATTTCACTATTCTTACCTTTATCAGAGCATAAAGCTTCAATATCTTACCTCTTTTCTTCAGATTTAACTTCTCTTCTTAGCATAGAGCTTCACAAGTCAAGTAGAATACTGCACACTAGGGCAACATATCTATGCACAAAGATTTCTCTTTTCTTCAGTTCCCAGCAATCACAGTTTCAGGTCTCGACAACGGAACCATTTTTTGGCACAGGGGAAAACCCAGGGTTCAATTCTTCAGTAACGCACCAAAAAAATCCTAACTACTGGCCCTTTCGACAACACCTATGAAGCATATGCAGTCTCACCCAAGGTAGAGGCAGGGGTGGTTGCAAGACTCCAATGTCTGCAAACTTAGGTGGGACACAGATCTGTGATTGTAACACCTCAACATAGAGCTTAGCAGTTATAGATCATTAGTATTCAACCTTAATTCATAGTCCAGGTAAACCCTAACAACAAATCAACGCAATATTCACCCAGATCTAGTATATTCAAGCACTAAGCACATTCACATAGGTTAGATCTAGCATTCATTCATATTATTCATCACTAAGCTTACATTAGTGCACTAAGAATTAATCATATGAACAATGAAACAACCATAATGCATAAAGCAACCATAACACATGATATACATGGTTCACCCCTAGCTTGGGGCTACGTCCACCATCTCTTCTTCTCTTTTATTGTCTTCTGTCAATCTTCTACATGCACAGAGCTACAATATCCTACTCCGCATAGGACATGATATCTGCACACACTTTTCTATATCCTCCTTCCCTGAGCTATATTACAACACAAATCCTTTACACAGTCTACAGTCACTTGCACTTAGCTCTGCAAGTTCTCAACATAGCATGCACAAAGAATTTACAATTTGCACTCAGAACTTTGTCTAGGTACCTAGCCTCTCTCCTTTCTTACATCGCCTAGACTTCTATTTATAAATTACAAAAATGGCCTAAACATTGTTAAACCCATGGGCCGACATCCCCATACCCGTTACATAAGCTAAAAACCCAAAAATCCCTAAACAAGGGGCCGAGATCCCACAATATCCGTTTTGACTTGCGCTCTGCCTTCAACAGCCTGTCGAAGTCCCAAAATAGGTCAAACATGACCAAGGATCCTCAAAACTTGGTCAAGGGCCAACACTACCACAGTCAATGATGTGGCTAGGAGCATGCCACAAATTTATGCAGTTGTGTATAATAAACAAGCCGACCACCAAGCTTCAGTGGTGGAGATGGAAGGTATGATTGCCAACCATTTGGTTTCCATTTTAATTGACCCCAGTTATAATTTGAGTTATGTATTCCCTTAGACTGTTGATTAGTGTAAAATGTGACGACTAGACATGTTAAGCCATGGTTAGTACAATTAGCCACTAACACCAAAAGAAAATTAGCAGAGGTCATACCAGCTTGCCAATTCATTATGGATGGATTTCCCACCCAAGATACCCTTAGCATACTTCCCCTAGGATCTTATGACCTGTTGATTGGTATGGAATGGCTAGTTGCTTATAAAACTAAGTTGGACTATTAAAATAAAACCTTAGAATGTGTAAATGAAGAAGGGAGAAAGCTAACCCTCCAAGGGATTCAGAAGCCTGTCTCAGTGAGACGAATATCAACCCTTCAAATGAAAAATTATTGTAGAGAGGGATGTCCTCTATATGCAATACAAGTGTTGGAATCTATTGAGAATGACAAACTGGACCTAGAGGACCACCCCATATTAGGAGAGTATAGAGATGTGTTTTTAGAAGAGGTACCGAGTCTACCTCCGAGAAGAGACATTGACTTATTGATAGAACTTACACCAGGAGAAGTGCCAGTGTCTAAGACACCCTATAGGATGAGTACACCCGAGCTAGTTGAGCTCAAGCTACAACTAAAGGAAATGATGGACAAAGGCTACATCCAACCCAGTGTGTTTCCATGGGGAGCACTAGTATTTTTTGTGAAGAAGAAATATGGCACACTCTGATTGTGCATAGATTATAGACATCTCAATAAGACAACCATAAAGAACAAGTACGCCTGACTAAGAATCGATGACTTGTTCGACCAATTAGGGGGTGCTTCCATTTTCTCAAAGATTGACTTAAGGTTTGGATACCATCAAGTCCGAATCAAGGATGAAGACATCTACAAAACAACCTTCAGGACTAGATATGGTCACTATGAATTTGTGGTGGTGACATTCAGACTAACCAATGCCCCCACCACTTTTATGTGCTTGATGAATAATGTACTCAAACAATTACTAGAAAAATTTGTATTGTTTTTCATTGATGATATCCTAATCTACTCCAAGAACAGAGAGGAGCATAAATAACATCTTAGACTTGTACTTCAAGTACTAAGAGAACATCAACTCTATGCTAAGTTTAGCAAGTGTGACTTTTTCTAGAAGAAAGTCCATTACTTAGGCCATGCTATTTCTAAATAAGGCAATAGACCATGAGAAGATCAAATCTATTATGGAATGGCCTACCCCAAAGGATGTATCTGATATTAGATCCTTTATGGGCTTAGCAGGATACTATAGAAGGTTCATAAAAAGGATTTTCCAAGATTGGTTGTCCAATCATTTCCCTTCAGAAAAAGGGGGTTAAATTTACTTGGACATGAGAATGTGAAGAAATATTTCAGGCACTGAAATATCTTCTGACCCATGCACCCATGATGAAGATTGAAGACCCTGATAATTACTTCCTCATGTGTATAGATGCCTGCAAGGAAGGAATTAGAGGAGTCCTTATTCAAGAAGGAAGTGTAATTTTCTATGAATCCAGAAAATTGAATGAGCATGGAATAAATTGTGTGACCCATGATCTAGAGTTTCTTTCCATAGTTCATGCTTTAAAAATGTGGAGGAATTACCTCCTAGGTAGGATATTTGTACTTATGACAGGCCACTGTGGGTTGAGGCACCTGTTTGATCAACCAAAACTCAATGCTAGACAAGCTAGGTGGATGGATCTCCTTAGTGAGTTTTATTTCGAAATCAAACACATCAAAGGAAAGGAAAATAGGGTGGTCGATGCCCTTAGCAGAAGTGTGAAAACGATTCACCTAGTAGTGGTGAGAACCTATGAAATACATGCTAAGGAAAGAGTCAGGAATGCACAAGAAACAAATACATTCTTCAAGACCATGGCCTCATACCTAAGGCAAGAGCCTACATGGATAAAGTATGAAGGCTATTAGATGCTCGATTAAGGCTCGTTGACTTACATAAATGGATTGTATATCCCAAGAGGTTCATAATGGATGAACTTAACAAGAGACCATATACTGGTCACCCAGGATATCAGAAAATGATCATGACCACTAGGAAACAATTCCGTTGGCCTGGATTGAAAAAGAACATAGTTGACTATCTAGCTAAGTTTCTAGAATGAAAAAAAGTTAAGGAAGAACATCAGCACCCAATAGGGTTGTTATAGCCTCTACCAATTCCAAAATGGAAATGGGAAACCATATCCATGGATTTCATCACCGGATTACCAAAATCAAACAAGCAAAATGATGCCATCATGGTAGTGGAGGAAAAATTGAGCAAGTATGGCCACTTTGTTCCTGTCAAATCGACTTGCAAGGAAATAGATATTGCCAACATCTTCATGAAGGAGATATTCAGACTGCACGACATTCCTAGGGAGATTGTATCTGATAGAGACACAAAGTTCACCTCAAGCTTTTGGAAATCCTTGATGGCTGGTTTTGAGACTAAATTGTTGTTTAGCACAACCTATCACCCCCAAAATGATGGACAAATAGAAAGAGTAAACCAGATATTAGAAGACATGTTAAGAATGCATGTAATTCATCCGCCTAAGAAGTGGGAAGACTACATGCCATTGGTAGAATTTTACTACAACAATGGTTATCAAGAGTCACTAAAGATGAGCCCTTTTGAATCCCTCTATGGTAGATAGTGCAATATTCCAACTATCTAGAGTAATAAAGTGGATAGAGTTACAATTGGACCCGACATGCTGAAAGAAATGGAACAACAAGTGATTCAGATAAACCAAAATCTGAAAATTTCTTAGGATAGATAGAAGAGTTACGCCGATAGAAAGAGAGCTCCCAGAGAGTTCAAGATAGGAGATCATGTCTATCTCAGAGTTAGGTCCAGGAAGAGTTCCCTGAGAATGGGAGCTTGTTCCAAGATGGAACCTCAGTATTGTGGACCCTTTGAAGTCCTCTATAGAGTAGGACCTGCAGCCTATAGGCTAGCACTCCCTCCCATAGTAAAGACACATAATATTTTCCATGTTTCATTATTGAAGAAGTATGTACATGATTCTAATAATATAATTGACTGGTCTGTGATTCAGGTGGAGTGAGATGGATAGTTCCCGCTAGAACCTCAATGCATAGTAGACATGAAGGAAACCCCACTCAGGAACCAAACCATTGCACAAGTCAAGGTGTAGTGGAAACACTTTGGCCCATATGAGTCTACGTGGGAAATGGAGGATGCGATGAGACATGCATATCCATTTTTGTTTACTTCTGTATATACAGAGAATATTGACAGATATAACATTAAGGATGACGTTCCTTTAAGGGGGAGGGAATTGTAACACCCTGTTTCCCCCAATTTGTAAATATAATTATATTATCCAAGAGACTATGGAAAACTTAATAGGTGTGAATGTTTTATTTGATGGACCTTTGTATAAAAGGTAAATGAATGTAAATTCTGTTAATTACTAGAAAATGGATAAGTGTTGCATGACTGTTGGAAGGGGAGTGTACTAAGAGAGACCATGAATGCTATGAAAGAGATGGCGAAGGGGACTATGAATGGTTGCATTAACCTCCACCAAACTAGTACTTTACTAGATTTAATTTCTCAATACCATAATAGTCCTTTGACCCAGGAATGCATTACACTCAGGATGGTAGGTGGGAAGACCTCCTCAAGAGTTAATGAGGGGATGGGGCAGAAAACCCATCTATAAGAATTTCAGAACTGACCATGAACTGGGAATTCGAGCCACACACAACCTTGCTAAGAGAGGCAAGAAAGGAAGGTGTGGTGGGTAGAGGAATACCTGCGAAGAGTGAAAATATGAGAGAATAAGCTCTCAGGTTCAAGGAAGAACTAAGAAATAAGCGTATTATGGTCACATAAAATGACTAGCAGGGTTATGATACAAGCTGATAAATGAGGCTACTGAGGGATTGCGGAAGTACTCAGGCAGTTCTCCTTGCTTGGTATTGTGCAAACTGTTGCTGATATTTTGTGGGAGGAGGAGAGTAACTTCCGTCGATACTATCGATGAGTCGGAAGAAATGATTATATCTTAGAGCATCGTGGTCTATCTTGGGGGTGGCTAGTGGTAAATCCATTAGGAGTGACCGAGCCTATGGTTGGGTGGAAACGAGCACCCCTTTCCGCAGTCACATCATGCCTTCTGGTTCTGATAAGTATTTTCCTGCTTTATGTATTGAACTAGAATAATGGATGGGTTTATATATATGTCTATTTATAAATGGTTTCTGTGTGGAATGGTCATGATATGTTTATGCATTCATATCCTTGTGAACTTATGATTTTGATTGATAGTCTGTATGCCCCAGCTTAGATCTTGAGGATTCTTGGGACATAATCCTGTAAGATTGCCAAGTTAGATATATCATGTCATTTTGAACCAGTCCTTCTGGAGAGGATACCTCTTTCAGAATCCTTGCTATGCGACCGAGATTTCAGGCCCAAGTCCTTAACCATTTCATGATAAATATAAGGAAGGATAGTGAGGTTCAAGCCTTGAAAAGGGAGATCTCTTTGTTTGGAAGATGAGTGAATGAGATCCGTTCGCGAGGACCCATATGATCAATACCTAGGAATCTTAGGCTAAGCCTAAGGAAGCTAAGTCCTTCAGGATTCAAAGCTTCAGAAGTCTAGGACTTTAAAGTATTTTCAGCCCTCATAGTCATAAACCGGCCAAAGGCGACCAAGAGTTACGATTACTCGTAAGTTTGACTGATGTAGGAGGTTTCCCAGGCGGTTAGTTGAACCTATCTTACCAACTAAACCAGGATCCAAAACCCCGAAGGCCAGAGCCGCAAAGAACCCAAAACCGTAAGTTGAGGGATCTTTCGAGTTCTTTCCCAATCGTCGATAAACTGAGGACACGTGGTGCTAGCTCCCTTAGTTCAGAGATTGGGCACTTGATATCTACATATATCTATAGATCTACGTGGCCGATTCTGAACCATGAGATCTGAGGAATGTTAGAAGGTTTTCAGTCCATGGTGATGTGGTGCAGTGACGTCATCTAGGGTTACGTGGACCCCAGCTTGACGTGCCATGTGTCACCCATATTCGTGTGTATCACATACCCTATAGGCCCATTAGAATGTAACACGTGTCACCCTAACCCCTCCTACGTGTCAGTTCCTGGTATATGTCTGCCTAGAAGACATGGATGGTGAAGTGACCGGGATTCTGGGAGTCTGGGACTTCGAGACTCTAGAGGATTTGGGATGTACCATTGTAGAGAGACCAAAAAGGTCCGAAGACCGGAACCACGTGGCAAGATTTCAATACTTCGAGAGGTCTCATGCGTAGATAACAAGGAGACGTTCAACGCTGAAGCATCGAACTCTGAATTCCCCACTAGCCTATGTGTCAGATGAGGGTTAAGCCAATCGTTAGATTGGTTTATGGATGGACCTTCCCTATGGGAGGTAGGAACCAAGAGATGATACTAACGGGATGAAACCACGAGGGTGTCATGTGGCCCTCAACCAATGAGTGCCTGAAGAACTTCTGGAAGACATAAGATATAAACCAAGGGTCAGTTTAGAATCCGATAGAAGTCGTTAGAAATCTACGGTTAAGTAGAAGATAATGAATCATCTCAGAGAGATGATTCAAGATGAATTAGTCAAGGAAAAATGAAATTATGATGCCCCACCCCTTAAAATAGTATTAATGAGTCAGGTGTGTTACACCTTACATTTATTGTAGTCTAGGCACTAGATTTTTCAATCCCCATAAAGGGGAAGGGCTCATCGAAAGAACTATTCTAAAACATAAAAGTTTGTGTAGGGATTTAATAAATACAACTACTAGAACCATTTCCCCATCCTAAACATTGAGAACATACATGAAACATTAATGCATGCATCATAGCATCATGGTACAACCTCCAATTAAAGTACTGACTATGAACATATATCATTTATATAATATCTCATCTAAGCCAAAAGATGCAACAATTCATGCAATCAAATAAACACCATTATATATAATAGACAAAAAACATAAGTAAAAGGAATCATCACCACATAACATAAAAAAAATCATAAATTGAAAGGGGGGGATCATTCCCTTCATTAGAAACAAGATCCACATAAGTAAAATGAGTCATCACCCCATAACATAAAAAAAATCATAAATTGAAAGGGGGGTCTCATTCCCTTCATTAGAAATAATATCCAATACATTATTACATAACATACCTAAGACCTTCATTCACAAGGCCACAATGGGGAGGAGTATCTAAAATATGACATAAAACTCTTCAAACTATACCCAACTCCTATAAACTCAACTACAATTAATGACCAACCCCAAATATGTCAAGGTATTTACATTTATATAGTCATGCCCTTAGGTGGGAGAAATTATTCAAACTCCAAAATCCCATTAGCCTACTTTCAGTTCTTCCTTTATGAACCAATTTATAATTTCTCAAGTTTTGGCCAATTGTTTTCAGTATTCCACCACTCTCCTCCTTAATCACTTGGAATTACACTTAGCATCTTGGTTCCACTCTCTCACAATATTTGATGCACTTTATTGTTCCTAATGATATTTATTCTTGGTGGTGAAACTCCATATCTATTTTTTTTTTCATAAGAAAAAAACTTTTATATTCATATGAGAATATACATGTTGAAAATTTTTATGTCAAGCCTCTGTAGGATGTCTTCAAGATATATACAACCTATACATCTTATCTATTTCAAAACAGGCCTTTAAAGGGTTTTTCAAAAAACTTCTACATCCTATTCAAAATGACCAAAAACATATACATCCCTACAAGTCCAAAAAAGAGAAAACTCCTTAATATACGAAACTCCATTGCTTCGGTTTCTGTTCCTTCAAATAACTCATAAAAATCGAAGGCTCCTTTCTACAACTGCAAAGCTTCCTTTGAGAGTTCATTTGCATTTGTATTAAGTTCCCTTAGAATGTGATGGAAGGAAATCCATTCAAAATATCTGAAAGTAAGCTTGATGTCTCTGAGTAATGAGTCCAACCTGGTGTTTTGAATATTATTGTTTCCCCTCGCCCAATCGATCACCAACTTGGAGTCACCAAAAACTTGAAGTTTTGACAAGTTGTTTTCCTTTGCAGTTTTAAGGAGAGTCCATAGTGCTATAAGTTCTGCTATGTTATTCCCCCCCCCCCAATGCATATATGATGTGAATAAAATGATTGTGACTGATAAAAGAACCACCCCCACCCCGCAAGAAGGAGGGTGTTCTTTAATGGCCCCATCGAAGTATCCCCAAGGGACTATGTAATCAATGGGAGGATCGATTACTATTCGAGCCTTAATTTCCCTTAATTTTTCATTGAACTCTTCTACCTGACTAAGCGAGATTGCCACAAATACCTCAGGAGGAACATGCTTGTATTTAAAAACAACGTTGTTTTGGGCCCACAAGATGTTCAAGATCATGATACCTGGGAGACCTGCTTACAAGGATATTGATCTGTCTTGGATCCAAGATCTGAAACAGTCTTCTACAAAGCTCGGATTCCAATAAGAATTATCTTTTAGTTGTTATTTTATTAACTGTACAATATTTCCTACATAGGGACAAGAGACAAAAATATGAGTAACAATTTCTCGAGATTCTTTGCATAGAGGACATCTGTTGGGTCCACACCAACCTCTTCTAAGTAAATTATCCTAGGTCAACAATTTTTTGTTCATTTCTAAATTTAGGATGATTCTAGAACCATATCTTACACAAGCTATATCTCTGAAAGTATAAGGACTAAGGAGCTGAAATTTTAACCCCAAGTACCTTGATCTGTATAATAAATCATCCAAGGGGTTCCTTCAGAAACATCGTAGAAAAAAAATAATAGCTAAAATTCCAAGGTGTCTCAGATGAATCAACGAAACCCCAAGACCCGAAGCTCTGATACCAAATGTTAAGAACCAAGTATCAAACTAGCATAAAACACCTCAGAATAAGTACTCAATGCCTTGAGTACCTATTTTAGATAATTTTAGATAATAAGCCTCTTTGAGGGCGAAACCTCCTTATACACCACATAAATTTATAAATACAAGATGATTCCAAATGAAAAAGGTCTCCTTGATATAAATAGGAGACTAGGAGTTACAATTACAACTAATGGACCCAAGCCGACAAAAATAAAATAAAAATACTAATGTAATATGCCCCAATTAAGGGGTAATGTGCCAATATTCAGGGTTTAACATTGTTGCCATTGTTTCTTCCATCACAATGAAGGGCCCAACAATGCTAACACAAATTTCTAGTTTTAGGTTTAGGTGATTGGTATTTGGTTTCTTGTGAAGCCATTTTATTTGAACTTGTTGAATACATGACTTTAGAAGCATGAAAATGATTCGTCATGTGGCTACAGACTCATGATACCTTCAATGTAGAGTTGGAGGAATATAAAGGTTGGACAATAGGTCCATCTTCAACAACCCTAGTTAAAGTCTCTGGTCTAGATTTAGTTTGAGGTTGAGAAAGGTTTTGAATATTGGGGAGGTTTCTAAGGATCCTATGTATTTAGTCTATAATGTTTTTTGAAATTGAGGAAATGGTCAATCAATGTATCACATAGAGAATAAGTTTACTACATGTCCTACATGTTGTGTTTTGAGTGAGCGTTCGAAGTTGGATGTCAAATTGGTTAAGCAAAAGTGATGGAGATTAGATGTCTTCTTGTTTCAAAGGTTGGGGAAACTTTGCATGATAAAATTGGTTAGGGCCAACTCTATGTAATGTTGAAAGGAGGTGTTCAAGGCCCTTCATGTTTAAACAAGTTCATGTTTAAGTAAGGGGAAGGGCCTCCTATGTTTTGAAATGGTATTTCAGGTATCATTTAATATGGTTTGTGTGACATGGTTAGATGAAAGGAATCAATAGGAGGAAACCAATATGAGTTTCTTGGATTTTCAGTTGGACATTTGTTTAGATGAACATTTATAATTATCATTTGTGCCACATTTGAATTAGGTAAACAATTTTTATTTTTTATGAAATAGTTTTCATGTTGACTTGAAGGGGATTAATTGAAAATTCCATGACCTTGGTTTAGGTTTGACATGTTGTGAGGGTATAATTAGTTATCTCCAACATGGAGGGAATTGAGGCTAGGATAGATATATCAACAAACCTCCATGTCTAAGGAATACAATGGTGGTACAATGGGAGGAAGAGAGGAAGGACGTTCTTTTTCTTGAGAAAGTGAAGGGTTGAAAATAATTCCCCAAAGGAGTTGAAAAAATGTAGCATGATAGTTAGTGTGAATTATCACACTATCAAAAAGTTGAGATACTTAATCTTGAGTTCTTAGAAGGGAAGTGAAGTTGCCAGACATTGTTTTAGGAAAGTTAGAAAATTTAGAAGGGGGATAGGGTATGAAAGAAGTAGGCCACTATATTTATTATTATAAATATTAATATT